>MJUU01047367.1:34500-62043 GCA_002080025.1 Modiolus philippinarum | reverse complement strand
CCCCCCCCCCCCCCCCCAAGAAAAAAATCAAATGATTATCGACTTTTTTAAAAAACAAACATTTTATTGTAGAAGCACTGTTGTACTGCACAATTGAATCCTACATTTGAAAAATAAAGAGTCAAATATGGGGTAGGCTAGCAGTTCTAAATAAATAAATAGTCATAAACTATCAAAAAAAAAAAAAAACAAAAAAACTATATTTATTTACATCTAATGGATAAATATGATAAAGATTTTTCTTATTAAGCTAAGTAGAATTGCGCTTCCTTGTTTGACCCGTGCACTTTATGCAAAAGGTGAAAGATGGCTATCATTAGAACATGATGAAAATAACTCTTTACTTTTTAGATTTACCGTTGTTTATTGGTAGAGGCGGATCCAGGATTTGAAGTAAGTAGGTGCAAATTGAAACTAGAGGCTCAGGGACTGAGCCTGAATCGCTCACCTGACAAAATGCTTCTAGTCTATATATGCTGATGACCAAATGATTTTCCCCTAAGGGTCTAATGTTAAGCTATAGTTCCATATATATTCCAATTCAGTTTGGTTAAAGTTTCTTCAATTATTTAATAGAGGATGACTAAAATGATCAATTTCCCATAGAGTCAAATGTTAATCTTTATTGTGCCCTGGAAGCATGATGTTATTTGTAAGATCGAAACATACTGAGCAATCTTGACATAGAACCTTCCGTACATCGTTCCTGTAAAGTTTTATTGAATTTGGTGGTGTCGTTTCAGTGGAAAAGATGAAAATGCAATTTTCCCATAGAGTCCAATGTTTCACAAATAAAAAGTTCTGTGTTAGCGGCCATGTTTTTGTCGATTCACAACAAAATGAGCAATCTTTTTTAGGGATCTTCCATACATAATTCCTGTTAAGTTTGATTAAATTTGCTTCAGTGGTTCAGAGGAGAAGTTGAAAATGCGATTCTCCCCATAGGGTTCAATGTTAAACCTCAGTTCCACGCAGGCGGCCACGTTTTTGTCGGATCATAATATATTGAGCAATCTTTGTACAGGACCTTCCAAATATCTGACTCATTGGGTCAGGCGAGCTAAAAAATAGTCGAGCGCAGCGATGCATGATCATTTGTGTTACCTATCGACAAAAACCCGATTTTCAACATATAAAAAATATTGGTGCACTGTTTGTGGGCTATGACATTTGAACAGAAATATATAACTAAAACGATACGAAACATAATACAAATTGTTCTGAGTACATCTTCAAATTATTGTCTTCAAACGGGATAAGAAAAAAGACCAAATCCCATATCTCAATTAGTTGATATCCAACTCATGAAAACGTATTCCCTCAAGAAAACAAGATAACAGAACCTCATGTTTTTATTTAAATTCCCGTTCATCCATCATTATTAATGTAGGAATCTGGAGTTAATGCACATGAGACAAAATCTCTACAAATACATGGTAAAATTTAAAACAAGCAATGGAACCACTTTTATTGTTGGTCTTCATCTTCTTCCACACAAGTGCATACGCGAGTCCTAGACTTGACAAGCTGTTCCACCGTCTGATCGGTGTACCGAATTTCATATTATTTTTAACAGTTGAATAAACATTTGTTTACTATAATCATATACCAACGTGAATTCTATGTAGAAAGCAAATATATTTCCGTCGTACGTCGAATACTTTAAAATCTCATAGACTTTAAAATCTCATAACCCCAGTATGAAATCTGCAAGTATATGACAAAAAACGGAAACGGAACTTGCAGTTTTCGTAGACTTTAAAATCTCATACGACACCGACTCCGACCTGCCGTCGTGTGTGGGGTTTCCTCACCGTTCACTGAAGATCTTATGGTGGCTTTGAGTTGTTATTACTACCCTTTGGTTCGTTGTCTCTTTGACACACTCCCCGTTGTCCTTTCTTCTACTTATCATTGTTAATAGTAAAGTAATTCATAAAACAATACAACGGGGACAGTATCTTTTCGGCAAATAGGGTGCTATCTTGATTAAAGTCTTTATTTGTGTAGTTGTAAAGGAAAAATGAAGAGCGCTGCCAAAAAGGTGTTTTTAATCTATTTAACTCAGAAAAAATTACGTATAAATTACATGGACATCGAAAAGAAAAGAAATAAAAAGTATAAAGCATAAGAAGGAAAGGATCACCCATATATACATGTAAGACAGCACCAGATTAACTTATCTGGAATGATATTTTGTCTAAAATTCGTTTAACGTAGATCACCCCCCTTTTTCAAAATACAAGTTTTTTTTTGTTTTTTGGGTTTTTTTTGTTTTTTTGTTGTTGAAAATGTGTATTTGGTCGTTGCTAGGTTTACACTGCCGATCAGACAAACTCGATCAACTCGACCATGCTGTTTTATCCCGATCAACGTCATAAAATTCATTGATCGAGGTAACTCGCGACTTCCGCTCGACTTTTACCCGATTTAGCATGACTTACACTCGACCATTCTCGATCTCTTTACGATTCACCTAAGACTTATGCTCGACCCTCATACGACCGGCCAGACTTTGTCAGGTTGAGCCACATTATAGCTCGATTTGTGTTTTATTAACTAGACCTGGTCGGGAGAAGGTCGAGAAATGGTCGGGTGTGCTCCAGGTTTGTCCTGTTAGTATGTTTGTATATATGGGGATAAAATGTGAAAATTCAGCATGGTGGTAGAACAGCAAAATTTGCGGCACATGGCCCATGTGGCTGATGCTTCAGAGAAAAAATGGTGACTGCGTTAGAGCTAGAGTAGCAGAGAAGGTGGATCTGACACAGAAGGCGCGTAGTTTGGGCTGGAAATAGCAAATGCTTCAAAGTTATCATTATAGAGGAATGAATGTTCGATTTAACATACTACAGCATGTCATCCTCCTCTACATGCGTCAGAATGGGACTATGTGATTTTCCTGTCATTACACGTAGGACTAATCTGATACTAGTACATAAAATAGAAGGCATATAATCACATGATATCGGTCGTAACTAGATTTACAGTAGTTTCCATGTATAGCTATAAACCTTCTGTAGAAAAATTCGGTTTTTAGAAAGCGAAAATAGCGAGCGGCTTCCCGTTGGGTACATCACTTGCCCAGGTGGAAATCTAAAAGAATTTTTTTATCTTCTAGTACATGTTACAAATGTTCAAAAAAGCATTTTTTGTGATGTCATTTAGCTTGAATCATATCTTGTGATAAGAGTACCAACCTACTCGGAAGAAACAATATTTATTTTTGAATTCATGTGTTAAGTGAACCTGTTTCTGGAGTGTGTATATTGGGTACATCTTGGATTCAATTTCAAATTCAGTCAGCATAGCTAGTCGATTGAATTTAAGCCCATTGCACGTCATCCTTTAATTCTACTAGTAGCATGAACAATCTGATATTCTTTTCTACAATCTTGATATAGCCAGGTTGAGCTTTTGCCATTATTTTGGGTCCGTTGTTCATGAACTTTGCATTCAAATATATTCTACCCAGAAACCGCCGAGTCATGAAAGACCTCGATTGATTCAATGTGAAAAAAAACGTCATGTCTGCTTATAATCAAATATAACTGTCAACTGGGAATATAGTTTTTATTGGATCTTCTGGGAAAACTCATTTAAACGTTGCCTCTGAAATCCCTAAGCCAATAAGACCAAACTTTTGCAAAATGATGGTCCCTTTTCAAAACAGTGTCTGTCATATCGTCAGCTTATACAAGATGACCGCCAAAGGGGGAAAAGTTAAACATTGTACCAGAAGAATTTCCACTGACCCAACTTTTTGGGGCCAGTGCAAATCCTTCTGGTACAGTGCAGCCAAAGTTGGTAAAAAAGTCATTGGATGTTTCAATTTCAAAACAGTATCTATCTTGTCTGATTGCAATTCAATATTGCCGACAACGGGGAACATAGTTTAATATTCGACCCTACTTAGATATGCATTCAAATATCTTCTACTCTGAAATCCCTAAGCAACGTTTAGATGCCAAAATTGAAAACAACAGTCCTTGTCTGGTCCCCACTTGAGATAGTATCCGACAGATTCTCATGTCAAAGATAATCATCAGCCAAACTTGATCTCAATAGTCATTGGAGTCGATTGGATTGCTCCTTTAAAAACTGAAGCAAGGCCCTAGTGGGACACTGAGGCTCTTGAAAGCCTCATATTGTGCTATTTTGAAAAGGTGACATGCTGTCGTGTTAAATAAAGCAAAGGTCTTGAGTGGTCGAGTAAAGTCGGATATACGTCGGGAAAAAATCGGGTTATAGTCGGGAAGATCTTGTATAGAAAAAAAGAAAGAATCGTGTAAGTCGAGTAATGCTCGAGTAATAATCGGGTTGATCTGGAAGCAACTCGGCATAAATCGAGAAGCGAATGAGTTTAAGTCGGGTAGAAATCGGCATGATCGTCTAAAATTATTAAACTCGATCAAGACAGATCCCTTTTCGACCTCTTCACGACTACCTCGATCAGACCCCGATTGATTCCCGACCTGTTCTCGACATATAATACACACGACCTCTTCACGATATTTTTTGACATGTCAAAAATATTCGGGAAGACAGCTCGAGTTCAGCAGAGTTAGTAAGATCACCCGGATATACGTCGGGAAAAAAATCGGGTTATAGTCGGGAAGATCTTGTATAGAAAAAAAGAAAGAATCGTGTAAGTCGAGTAATGCTCGAGTAATAATCGGGTTGATCTGGAAGCAACTCGGCATAAATCGAGAAGCGAATGAGTTTAAGTCGGGTAGAAATCGGCATGATCGGCTAAAATTATTAAACTCGATCAAGACAGATCCCTTTTCGACCTCTTCACGACTACCTCGATCAGACCCCGATTGATTCCCGACCTGTTCTCGACATATAATACACACGACCTCTTCACGATATTTTTTGACATGTCAAAAATATTCGGGAAGACAGCTCGAGTTCAGCAGAGTTAGTAAGATCACCCCGATTTGGTTAGTAGACCGAACACGACCGTTCAAGATCAGTGTCCCGATCAATGAATATTCATGAATATTCATAGATCGAGTTCGGTCGAGTTGCTTTGATCGGCGGTGTAAACCTACCATAATGCTAGGTTTACACCGCCGATCAGACCAACTCGATCAACTCGACCATGCTGTTTTTCCCGATCAACGTCCTAAAATTCATTGATCGAGCTAGCTCACGACGTCCACTCGACCTTTACCCGATTTAACACGACTAACACTCGACCATTCTCGATCTCTTTAAGATTCACGTACGACTTATGCTCCACCCTCATTTGACCAACCAGACTTTGTCAGATTGTGCCAGATTATAGCCCGATTTGTGTTTGATTAACTAGACCTGATCGGGAGAAGATCGAGAAATGGTCGAGTGGGCTCGAGTTTGTCCTGTTAGTACGTTTGTATATACGGGGGTAAAATGTGAAAATTCAAGGAACAGTCCAGCATGGTGGAAGAGCAGCAAAATGTGTGGCCCATGTGGCTGATGCTTCAAAGAAAAGATGATAACTGTGATAGATCTAGAGTAGCAGAGAAGATGGGTCTGACACAGAAGGTGTGTAGTTTCGGTTATACAATAGCAATGCGTCAAAGTCATCATTACAGAGGAATGAATGTTCGCTTTAACATACTAGCAGGCCATCCTCAACATGCGTTAGAATGCGACTATGCGTTTTTTTCTGTCATTACATGTAGGACTAATCTGATACATAAAACAGAAGAAATATCATCACATAATATCGGTGGTAACTAGATTTATAGTAGTTTCCATGTATAGCTTTAAACCTGCTTTCTGTAGAAAAATCCGGTTTTTAGAAAGTGAAAATAGCGAGCGGCTGTCCGTTTGGTACATTTTCCCGGTGCAAATCTAAAAGAATTTTTTATTTTCTAGTAAATGTTACAAAAATTCAAAATAGCATTTTTCTGATGTAATTAAGCTTGAATCATATCTTGTGATAAGAGTACAAACTTGCTCGGAAGAAATAATATTTTATTCTTGAATTCATGTATTTAGTGAATCTGTTTCTGGGGTGTGTATATTGGGTACATCTTGGTTTCATTTCCAATTCTGTCAGCATAACTATAGTCGATTGAATTTAAGCCCTCTGCACATCATCCTTTAATTATACTAGAAGCATGCACAGTCTAATATTGTTTTCTACAATGCTGATATAGCGAGATTGAGCTTTTGCCATTATTTTGTGTCCGTTGTCCATGAACTTTGCATTCAAGTATATTCTACCCAGAAACCGCCGAGTCATGATAGACCTCGATTGGTTCAATGTGAAAAAAAGTAATGTCCGTTTCCAATCAAATACAACGGCAAACTGAAATATACTAGTAGATTCAAGTTAGATTTTATGGGAAAACTCATTTAAACGTTACCTCTAAAATTCCTACGTCAATTAGACCAAACTTGTTACGATTGCCAAATGATGGTCCTTTTTCAAAATAGTGTCTATCACATCGTCAGCTAATACAAGATGACTGCCAAAGGGGACAACGTTAAACATTGTACCGGAATGATTTTCACTGGACCAATTGCAGACAAAATTGGTCAAAATACTCCTTGGATGTTCCAATTTCAAAACAGTATCCATGAAATTTTTAAGATGGCCCACAACGGGGAACATAATTTAATATTCGACCCACCTTAGATATCCATTCAAATACTTCCTACTCAGTTGGCCAAAATTGAAAACAAGAGTCCTTGGCTGGTCCCCACTTGAGAAAGTATTCGGCAGAATCTCATCATATCAAAGATGATCACCAGCCAAACTTGATCACAATAGTCATTGGAGTCCATTTGGATGACTCCTTTAAAAACTGAAGTAAGGCCCTAGTGAGAGACTGAAGCTCTTGAAAGCCTCATGTTCTGCTAATGTGAAAAGATGATATAATGTCGTGTTAAATCGAGTAAAGGTCTTGAGTGGTCGAGTTAAAGTCGGAAAAAGGTCGGGAAAAAATCGGGTTATGGTCGGGAAGATCTTGTGTAGAAAAAAAAGAAAGAATCGTGTTAGTTGAGTAATGATCGAGTACTAATCGAGTTGATCTGGAAGCGACTCGGCATAAATCGAGAAGCAAATGAGTTAAAGTCGGGTAGAAGTCGTCATGATCGCATAATATTTTGAAACTCGATCAAGACCGATCCCTTTTCGACCTCTTCACGACTTCCTCGATCAGACCCCGATTGATTCCCGACCCGTTCTCGACATATAATTTACACGACCTCTTCACGATATTTTTTGACATGTCAAAAATATTCGGGAACACAACTCGAGTTCAGCAGAGTTAGTAAGATTGCCCCGATTTTGTTAGTAGACCGAACCCGAGCATGCAAGATCAGTGTCCCGATCAATGAATATTCATAGATCGAGTTTGGTCGAGTTGCTTTGATCGGCAGTGTAAACCTACCATAAACATACATTGTAAAAATCCTAACCACATGCATATTAATGATATTCAAATGATCAGCAAACTACAGCCTTTCAATAGGAAAAAACATGTTCCCTCTGTCACTAATTATAATTTACAAGAAATATGACTTACTTCAATGAACTATTTATTTTTTACTTAGCTCAAAATTCTTACCACATCCACATTGCTGATATATATCTACCAAAGGTTTTTTATATATAATTGTGGTCTAATAAAAGATGTAGAACGTTTGGCAATCAGAACCGGAATATGCTCTAGAGTCACGAATTAATTACAGAATGAAAAAAATATTTTGCTTTATAACATCTTAATCATAGAAGAGCATGATGACATTCTTAATTTTTAAAATGTATGCTTCATAACATCGCACGACGCAAAAAAAAAAAAAAAAAAAGCTTTGTTTACCATTTTGTAAGGTTCCTCCAAATCATTTCCTCTAAACTTTATCTCGTCATAGCATTGGCTGTAATTTAGATCGATTGGTGGCCGTGAATAAAAAAAAATGAAAAAAATAAAATTTTAAATTTATACGGAACAAGGACAATACATCTAAACAAAATGGTTTATTAGATTTTCATCAAACACGCAGAGAGAGTATATCAACACGATCGAGTCATGCTGATTATTTTTATTCCAATCAGGTTTTCGATATCTTAAATGGTTTTTGAATTATTTGCCATTATCTTCAATTTACCCTGTGTCCTTTTTATAGCAACGGTTGCAATGTTGTTTGATCCGCGGACAAAAAAAAATACACAACATGATTTTGAGAACCCATACCCTGGTAATGATTCAGGCCAAGTTTGGCTCGTTTGGCGCAGTTTGGCTCGTTTGGCGCAATTGTTTCGTTTGGCGCAGTGGTTTCAAAGAAGAACATTTTTGAAAAAATTTTATGCCGGATTGACGCCGGAAAACGGACGCCAAGTGATGACATAAAATAAGGCCAAAAATAGAGGTGAACTACATGCACCAAATTTAATGAAATACGGTTTTCATGCCAGAATAATGTGCTGGACAACATGCCTAGTGTTACTTTTGGGTTGATAGTGAACCAGCGAAATACATGTAGTTCTAGATGAGAAGATCTTGGAATGTGTTTCCCATAGGGTACTATGTTAATCTCTGCTACATCTTGTATGGGGTGTGAACCACCTAAGGACTATTGTGACCATGTTTGATTTCAATTGTCAAAGTAGTTCTAGAGGAGGAGATTTTTCAATCAAAAGTTTACGACGGCCAATGGACGGACGCCAGATGCAAAGTGATGGCAAAAGCTCACCTGGTAAAGCCATGAGAGGTAAATTAAGTTGTTATAGACCCCCTCCCATTTTGGCTTTCTATTTAGATCTTATTAGTCACTTATTCTCTATCACTTTTAACACGTATTTTAGTTTATTGACTTCCAAATGTTTTGATTTGATCTGCACTGAAGAGACATAACTTGTCGAAATGCGCATATGCAGAAACTAAATTCACAGTAACTTCGGTATTTTGTTAAGTGATAAAAACATAACTCCGATTACTGATTATGAATAATTCCATCGAAAAGTACATATGAAAGGTACGAAAATATATTTCCCACAGCAAATCTTATACATGTAGTTCTTGGAATACATATTTTATACGACTCAAAGAAAGCTTAATTTCTATTGTGGTTAAATCGTGTAAGTGTTTAAAGGTTTTTCGTACAGGTTAGACAAAACATGGCGGGCGAGCTGTTTACATGTACATATTCAACAATATAAATTTTGTGGTTTATACCTACTCGAAGTTTTCGTATTCATATAAAAGAAATCATCTACAATGATCTTAACAATGGATAATTTTGTGGTTTATACCCACCCGAAGATCTTGTGTAAAGTGTTTACCAAAACAGAATTATAATAATTACCCATCAAGCATGTCGGGAATTATTATATCAAAGACTTTAATATTTCAAAAGAATTTGCACTTAACATCATTTAGAAATACATTGATGGATCCAGGGAGGGGGTCCGAGGTTAGAACCCCATTTGTCTGAAAAACATATATGTCGTGTAAAATCAAAGCAATTTTCATAAACCTTACTTCAACCCCACCTTTTTAATAGTATATGTGTACTTCTCTGTACAAATTGGTTGTCTTAGAATAAAGAACAGAATAAAACCTATTCTTGCAGTGTCTAAATTACACTTTGATTAACTAGCAAAGTAAACTTAAATCTTTTCTTGATCACCATAATATGAAACTGTTAACGGGACTTTCGAGATAGGAACTCTCGTATAACTGAAGACGGAAACAATAGTAAGAAGGAATACGTATTAAGATAAATACCCAAATGTAAATATATACCCCCTTAAACAAAGTATTTTTGAAATTGAAGTGTACTTAAATTTTTTCCTACATGACAATTCTTTATCTTAATTTTAACTACAAAAACATGAAGATTAAATATAAATCATCCTTTGTAAATTATAAGGGATCCCCTCTCAATTTATTGATGTATTTTTTTCTCGCATTGTAATAAAACTTTCCGGTGCGAACACAACACAAAAGTTTCGTATTGATCGGTTTTCGGGCCAACACCGAAGTGATGATAAACAAAACAGACTACTATAATCACATATTTGAACACATATATTCTACGGTAGGGTAGATGTTTGTGTCACAGAATTACAGCTGGTAGTCTGAGGTTTCAGTGCTTGAAGTAGTAAACCTGACTGGGCGGAAAGTCGAGCAGACCCAAATAAATGTAAACATTAATAAAGATACTATTGAGAAAACACCAACGTTAAAACTTGTGATTTTGCTCTTCTTGCTTAAAAGTGGTGATGTTCATCCACAACCTGAACCTACTGAGTCACAAACAAAAACAAAAACGAGAAAACTTAAATATCCATGTACAGTGTGCAGAAGGGGGTGATCAAGACTAGCAAGGCAATATCATGCGATAGCTGTAATGAATGGACGCACGTTAGATGTACTAAGACTATAACATCTCAAAAGTATGATTTAATACCTGCGGCCAGTGTGTAATAAAAACATTTCCATTCTACGCAGAATCATTTGGAGATGATCCAAATGAAAAATGTAATAACAGTATAAATATTGAACATGAATTACAACAAGATAAAATTAAACTTTTTGGCAACAAAGGCCTACATTTTATACATTGTAACTCAAGACCATTGCTTCCTAAGATGTCAGAATTACGTATTATTGCTAACCGAACAAGAGCAGCAGTTATATCAGTTACCGAAACTTACAAACTCGGAAATCTCTATAGATGGATACAGTGTAATAAGACTAGGTAGATGCAGAAATGGAGGCGGTGTGTGTACATTTATCCGAAAAGATGTTGCGCTTTCACCTAGACATGATCTTCAATTAAACAATATTGAAACTCTATGGATTGAGATTCTACTACCAAAAACTAAACCGATACTCGTAGGGACTGTTTACAGGCCGCCAAAGGATAGTAATTTTCTGGAATTTTTTGAAGAACAATTGAATAAAATTAATTTTGGATGTGACTTATTTATTTTAGGTGATTTTAATATATGTTCTTTGCATAAAATGTCTTCATTGTATAGTAATTATAGTAAGGACAAGGTGTGATAAGGGCCTGATTTGGCCCTAAATTTCGGTGATTTTTCAAGTTACACTTGTATATTTTCTTTACTGTTGATTTGAAAGTTCAGATACCACTTAAGGAAAAAATACAAAATTTAGAACCCATGACGTCACAATAGGTACAGTTCTGACGTCATGTTAAGCTACTATTTGAACGTTTTCATAGAAATACAAGGAATTTGGCATATTTTCGAACGTTTTTTCTAATCGGAAATATAGAGCACATTCAAGAACCAATTAGATATTTTACCAAATTGTTACTACAGATGCATTGGACCTCCCATATGAATATTTTTCTGGTTCTTGCCTGTGCTCTATGTTTCCTCTAAAGAAAACGTAGTAAGAATGAGTTAAATTTGTCATTTTCGGAGAAAATGTGCAATTTGTCCCATTTTCTACACTGAAAAACTCTGTAATCGTAAATCAATTCTTGAGTAATCTTCCCTTTAACTGTTAACCTATATCCATAGAACATTTCAACAATATATACTGAGAATTCAAGCAAACTTATTTTTTGAGGCCAAATAAGGCCCTTACCGCACCTACTCCTTTGTTGAATTTGTTCAACTTAAAACAGCTTATAAAAGAGCCAACTAGAATAACGTCCACTAGTAAAACTATTATTGACCAGATATTAGTCAACTGTGAAGAAAATGTAAGTCGATCTGGTGTTTTGCCCATTGGTTTAAGTGGCCATGTCCTTACATATTGTTCTCGAAAAAAAGGTCGAAAAATATATTTAAGTAGTAAAATAGATAATAAAAACAAAATTAGATCTACTAAAAAGTATAAAAAAAGATTTTATTGAAAAATTAGACAAGGCTAATTGGTCAGAATTACATAATTATGTAGAAATATAAACTTAGCCTGGAGTATTTTTAGAAATATTTTTATATCTGTATTAGATGAGGTTGCGTCCATCAAGGAATTGAGGATCAAAACAAGGACAGACCCCTGGATAACATCAGAAATTTGAGAGTTAATAAGGTACAGGGACCAATTATCATGTTTGTTTAAGAAAACTGGTAACAAACAGTATTACTCAGAGTTTTGTAAATATAGAAACAAAACTCAAAGGGCTATAAAACAGGCAAAAACTTTGTTCTTTGAAAATAAATTGAAGAGCATAAAAATAACCCAAAAGATTTGTGGAAACAACTTAAATGTTTGGGTTATAGTACCAAACAAAAAGAAAATAGCAATATTTGTTTTAAAGATAGATAGTGAAGATAACCATGATCCATATAATGTGGCAAATCATATTTTTTTCACTACTGTAGCTTCTACTCTAGTTTCAAATTACCACCAGCACCTAAAGTTTTTCATTATAGTTCAAAATGTTTTGAGAATTTTTACAAAAAGGTGTTTATAAATAATTCCTTTTTTGAACTGATACCTGTGAGCGAAGAATTAGAAAAATTAAATCCAAATGAAAGTACAGGATTAGATGATATTCCTCCCAGGTTCCTAAAAGATGGTGCATGTATTTTGAAAAAACCTATTACATTTTTGGTGAATTTATCTATTACCAGTGGTATTGTCCTAGATGACATGAAAGCAGCTAGAGTATGCCCTATATATAAAAAGAATAGTAGATTAGATGTTGGAAATTATAGGCCCGTCAGTATTCTGGTTGTTATTTCGAAAATGATTGAAAAGGCTGTTTATAATCAACTTGAACATTACTTAGTTAAAAACGATTTAATTGTTATATGATTTTCAGTCTGGTTTTAGATCTTCCTTACTCTACAGAATTCTGTTTGATTATATTAAAACACAGTCATCCAAGGGACTTTATACTGGTATGATTATGCTCGACTTGCAGAAAGCCTTCGATACCGTTGACCATTCAATATTTAAGAAATAATTCATGGGCGCCGGTGGTTTGTTGGCCATTATTTTCGTTAATATTTTACCCAGAGCGTAGCGTAGCGGAGCGAGGGGTAAAATAAACGAAAATAATGGACACCCATATGTAAATCGACTACAAACCACCGGCGAACATGAATTATTTCGATTCCAATATGACATATAATGATCTGCGCGGACCTATAGTGTACAGGGTAAGGACAGCCATTACATACGATTTACTGACGTTTTTGTGCACAAAACATATTGTGACGTCGTCTGTTTCAGCGAAAAGGCTGTTGGGAAGTCGCTCATAATGTTATTGGAGATTTTCATATAGCTGGTCGTCATGGTTTCAGTGTTCTCATATTAGAATATGTAATAAACTTAAAATTATGGGTTCAACATCCATGAAATGGTTTCAGTCATATTTAACAGAAAGAAAACAAAAAAGTTAAAGTAAATGGGGTTGAATCTAATTTTCAAACAGTTACTTGTGGGGTCCCACAAGGTAGTATTCTAGGTCCCCTTTTATTTTTATTTTATGTAAATGATATGTCTACTAGCATTGGGTCTGACTGTAAATTGTTATTATATGCTGATTCTAGCACAATACTGAACTCTCACAGGAACCCCGCAGATATATAGAAAAACTAAGAAAGGAACTCTAGTCTTGCAGTCAATGGCTTATTGACAATAAGTTATCCCTGCATCTTGGGAAAACTGAATGTATTTTGTTTGGTTCTAGGCGTAAACTTGCAAAAACTGATCATTTTCAAGTTACTTGTAACAACCATACTATTTCAGTTCAAAAAAGTGTGAAATAATTGGGTTTAGATATAGACAATATTTTGTCGGGAGAATCAATTGTTGAAAATATATTACAAAAAGTAAATGGAAGACTTTACAGACATGCGCGATGTCTTTCGATAGAATCTAGAAAAACGTTATATTTAGCATTAGTACAATGTCACTTTGACTATGCATGTTCAGCATGGCACTCTGGTCTGGGTAAAAACTTAAAAAATAAATTACAAGTTTTTTTCAAAATAAAGCAGTCAGATTTATCAAAGATATCGGAAATAGAAGTTTAGTAAATTTTGAAATTTTGAACAGTATTGATTTTCTTAATGTTGAAAATAGCTTTGAGTTGTTAATACTCCCCTTTGGGTCGTTGTCTCTTTGACACATTCCCCGTTTCCCTTCTTTTTTGTCTATTAAACAGCTGAGACTAAATCATGTACACAAGATTTACTATAATAAAAGTCCTTACTACATGCATAAAAAATTTACAAAAATTAAAGATTGTCATACACATTTCACAAGATCAAGTGAATATTTTAAACTTATTGACTGGTTATGAGGGAATTGCAAGTTTGTTGTCCCCGAGACCCTGACTATTGACCGAGGCGTAGCCGAGGTCAATAGTTAGGGGTCAAGCAGATAACAAACTTGCTATTCCCGAATAAACAGTCTATAAGTGTTTCATTATACCGAAAACACAAGATTTACAACTTTTGAACCATTTCTCTCATTTCTAGTCCCTGTTTTCTAAATTTTGTATTCTTATTAAAACATACACAACTGCATCCATTTGCTTCAACAAAATTTTTATCTGCTGCATAGTGAATAGTGTTCACTGTAATTTGCTCACTGCGAAACAATTATTGCAGAGCATTCTGAATTATCAACATTACTTTTATCCAATGAGATTCAGAAATAAACAGTCTATAAGTTTTTTATTATACAAAAAATGACAAACAAAAAAAACAAAAATCCAAAAACAAACAAAAAGAAAAAACCAAAAAAAGAAAAAGAAAAAAAAAAAAAAAAAAAAAAAACAACATTCACAATTTTTTAAATCAACTTTGAATAATATTTCTTCATTTCTAGTATTTTTTCTATTTTTTGTACAACAAATTTTATTCTGCTGCAAAGTGAGAAGTGTTTACTGTAATTTGCATGAGTTGTCACTGGAAACAATTATGTCAGAACATTCTGAATAATCATCAGATTTTTTATCCAATAGGAATGCAATAAAAAAGTTCGGGAAAAATATTCATACTGCCAGTCAATAGTCCGAGAAACTATTGACTGGTAAATAGTAACAAAATTGGAAAAGGTGAAAAATAGTAATTTTATTTTATAAATTTTAGTAGTAATGCTCATATACTGAGGTATAATAAAATTTCTTTATACCATCTGCTAAAGGACAACAGACTTTAACATTTTATCATAATGCTATAAAAGACTGGAATATGTTGACAAATAATCTGAAAAATGTTAAAAACATACATTTGTTTAAATCGGGGGTGAAAATTTTTCTGTCCAATAAAGAAAGTAATGATTTCAATAGTTCATATATTTTTTATTGAACCATAAGTTGTCTTTTAAAGTAAATATATTTTAGTGGTTAATTTTAATTTTTTTGCTATATTTTTATAACCTGCCAAAGTCGTGAAGTCTTATTATAATATATTGATGTTTTAAGAATGTCACAAAATGGACCCCATTGGAAATAAGCCATATGGCTTTATGGGCTATCCAGATCATATATCAGCACATATTAAGAATATTATATTGTTACATTTTTAATATGCATATTGTTATTTAACAATATTATTATTAACATTGATGTAATACAGTTGTTTATTATGTTGTTTTTGATCAAATAAATCTATCTATCTATAAGTACCTAGTCAAAGATAACTACTCAGTAATTATATACTTAAAATGTTGCTACATTTTACAGGAGGCTCTCAAGAGCTTGTATCGCTCACCTGGACCAGGGCTGACATTAATTAAAGGAATATCCAATAGGATTAAATGTTAAACTATGTCCCCTAAGGAGGCAACTTTGGATTGGATGAAGACATGCCAAATGCAAATTATAAGGCCGCCACCAGAGGACTTTTAGTAGTTCTAATTTGATCTGTTGTTTCAGAGACTTAATTCTTTTAATGGAACCCAATATAAATCATCTTAGTGCTGGCAGCCATATTGGATGATGTGTGGTCCTCCCGGATACCTTTATTGCAAGGTACCATCAAAGTACAATTGCGTTCTAAGTTATTTCAGAAAAGACCTTAAAATGTTTTTGGATGCGTTATCCAATTCGCCCAATTTCAGAGTACTTTTCAAAAATGACTTGGGCAGGAGTTTCCCTTTTAATATACTACCTAAATCAAAGTATTTATGAAATTGAAGTGTACTTAAATTTTTTCCTACATGACAATTCTTAAACTTAATTTTAATTGACGCTGAAGCGCTACAAAAACATGACGATTAAATATAAATCATCCTTTACTCAACACTGTTAATTATAAGGGATCCCCTCTCAATTTATTGATGTATTTTTTTGTCGCATTGTATAGAACATTTGCGGAGTGAACACAGCACAAAAGTTCCGTATTGATCGGTTTTCGGGCCAACACCGGAGTGATGATAAACAAACAGACTACTATAACCACATATTTGAACACATATATTCTTGAGTAGGGTAGATGTTTGTGTAAAAGAACTACAGCTGGTAGTCTGAGGTAAGTACGTAGTCAAAGTTAACTACTCAGTAATTATATACTCAAAATGTTGCTACATTTTACAGGAGGCTCTCAAGAGCTTGTATCGCTCACCTGGACCATGGCTGACATAAATAAAAGGAATATCCAATAGGATTCAATGTTAAACTATGTTCTCTGCTGGAGGCCAACTTGGACTGGATGAAGACATGCCAAATGCAAATTTTAAGGCAGCCACCAGAGTGCCACCGATGGACTTTTTATAGTTCTAATTTGATTTGTTGTTTCAGAGACTTAATTCTTTTAATGGAACCAAGTATATACTATCTTAATGCTGACACCCATATTGGATGAGGTGTGGTCCTCCCGGATACCTTTATTGGAAGGTACCATCAAAGTACCATTGTGTTCTAAGTTATTTCAGAAAGGACCTGAAAATGTTTTTGGATGCGTTATTCAATTCGACCCATTTCAGTGCACTTTTCAAAAATAATTTGGGCAGGAGTTTCCCTTGTAATATTCCACCTATAACAAAGTATTTATGAAATTGAAGTGTACTTATATTTTTTCTTACGTGACAATTCTTTAACTTAATTTTAACTGACGCTGAAGCGCTACAAATACATGAAGATTAAATATAAATCATCCTTTACTAAACACTGTTAATTATAAGGGATCCCCTCAATTTATTGATGTATTTTTTTCTCGCATTGTAATAGAACTTTTCCGGTGCGAAGACAACAGAAAAATTCCGTAATGATCGGTTTTTGGGCCAACACCGGAGTGATTATAAACAAAACAGACAACTATAACCACATTTTAGAACATAACACAAATTATAAAATGAAAATAACAGTACACAACAACAATGGCCGAAAATTGCAATAAAATGCCACAATTAACAGGGAACCACACTAGAGAAAAAAAAACATAACAGACAAGAGACAAACGTAAATAATGATAGGAACTCGGGATAGCCGGACTTGGTATTAGCACAAGCAAAAGCTAGTGGTACGGTTAAATCGGGTTATTGGTACCCAAACCTCCCCTTTCTGTATCCCGTTTCCCTATAGTATAATAAAGATACGAAAGTTTTTGCGATCGTATGGATTCTATTACAATAATACCAGAAATGAAATATACGGAATAATAATACATCTTGAACTTACTATGAGGTATGAGCAAAGCTCAATGTTAAAGGCCTCATGATGACTTCAAGATGAAGAACAACGATAAAAGCGTTGTTCCTTTGATTAGTCATACCATGTATTTGTAGAAACTTTGTCTCGTATGCATTTACTCCATATCCTTTTAGATAAGTCTTAAAATCAGCAAGGTGTTTGAAACAGTCACTTTCATTGACACTTTTTAAGCATCTATGTGAAAAAAGATCAAGTCGTCTGTGTTACTTATAGAACCTTACAACATATTTATGAGAATGATTAAAACAAACATATAAGTAATTCTTAAGATTTATGTCCCTTAACCTAGGTCTACCTCTTTACACTGGACTAAGTCTTGTATATTTGAAAAAATAGGACTCGAAGATTATTTTAATCCAATCTACACTACTGTTACTGATATAATTATACCAAATATTTTATTTTCCTAAAACTTCTCACCATTTTTTCTTTCAACGAGATGGTTGACTGAAAAAGAAAAAAAAAATGTCCGGAGCAATGTGTAAGGAACTTGGTGCATCAATGTAGATCTAGTCAATTGTATTAACTGACGGTACAGTGAACTATTGACACGTTTATATATGCATTTTTCATCCTCTTAAAAAAAATTGGGCAGGGGATTTGATATTCATCTTTCAATTTTACAGATACTCAAAAAACATACTATGTGATCCAGACTATTAGTCTTATTTCTAGAATAACCAACAATCCATGGACAATTTTTATATTTGTACTCTAGTACATGTAAATTATCTTCCTACAATGGACTATAATCAATTATTCGTCTCCCTTTAAAAATAAAAATGTACTTAAATAACACTTGTCCTAATATAATATGACTATTTTGTCTAAAAATAAATAGTTCATATTGAGAAAACATATCGGTGTTCCAAGAGAGCAAACAATATAACATATTGGTTTTCCAAGAAAGCAAATGAACATAATATATCGGCAAACAAACATAGCATATCGATCTTCCTAGAAAGCAAACAGACATTGATATTTTCAATATCTAGTTTGAAAAAAAATGCTCCAACGCTTCTTTGTTTCTTCGGATATACAGTGCGTCCTTCCTTTTCATTTTGTCGCCGTTAAGTAACATTCTTGTGTGTTATAAGCTTTACTCATATATTCCTTCATATTTTGTTACTGCACTCCTTTGTTAATACTGATTTGCCTCTTCAATGTTTATCGTCTAAAGTAAATGAGAATCGAACCGTCAATCCAAAACGAACAATCCAAGGACAATGGCAACATCAGCAACAAAAAAGAAACAGAGACACAACACAAGCACGGCACAGAAAAGAAAAATGGAGACACACATACACAAAGATGAACAACACGAACCCAATAAAAAAACATGGGTGAGATCAGGTGCACCGGTAGAGTAAGCACCTCCTGCTTCTTATACATGAAAGACACCACAGGTTTAATCACTGTCTATGTATTATATTGGTAATATTGGTAATATTAAACCACTCTTTACATACAAAATACCTTCCTCAATTAATTTTCAGCTCCTCTTGACTTGTGAAAGTCATTCCATTTTCTTGTGTAGCAAGCCGAGTTGATGTTTGTGTCACAGAACTACAACTGGTAGTCTGAGGTAAGTACCTAGTCAAAGATATACTTAAAATGTTGCTACATTTTACAGGAGGCTCTCAAGAGCTTGTATCGTTCACCTGGACCATGGCTGACATACATAAAAGGAATATCCAATAGGATTCAATGTTAAACTATGTTTCCTGCTGGAGGCCACCTTGGACAGGATTAAGACATGCCAAATGCAAATTTTAAAGGGCCATCAAAGGGCTTTTTATAGTTCTGATTGGATGAGTCGTTTCAGAGATTAAATTTTTTTAATGGAACCCAATATAAACTATCTTAATGCTGACAGCCATATTGGATAAGGTGTGGTCCTCCCGGATACTTTTATTGGAGGGTACCATCAAAGTATTGTTGTGTTCATCAAGTTATTTCAGAAAGGACCTTTAAATGTTTTTGGATGCGTTATCCAATTCGAACCATTTCAGTGCACTTTCAAAAATAATTGGGGCAGGAGTTTCCCTTGTAATCTAGGAAATTATTTCTGAAATTTAAACATTACAAGCCCCTTTCAAAAATATTTGGGCAGGGGTTTTGGTTATTAACTAGTGTTTACATATTTCTGAAAAGTAATATTACAGTTTTCTTATTTGGTTTCCATGGCAACGGAAAGCTCCACCATCCATTACAACCCTAAACAGAACACTACTGAAAAAAATGGGCAGGGGTTCCCCTTATAATAAAGGTAATATATATTGCTGAAAATAAAACATTCAGTTTTCTGGTCTAGTTTCCATGGCAACTGAGAGCTCCACCATCCATAGCAACATATATCAGACCACAATTCAAATAAAAATTTGTACATGGGTTCCCCTTAAAATCAATCGGTCCAATGTAAAAACCACGTTCCCTACTGGAAGCCATCTGGGATGAGGAACGAACCTGCCAAATATCCTTTTTTTTTGGATGGGACCATTTAAGGACCACTGTGACTAAGTTTGGTTATAATTGGACTTAAAGTTTCTGAGAAGAAGATCTTTGAATGTATTTTCCATGTGGTCCAATGTAAAAAATATGTTCCCCGCTGGCGCCCATATTGGATGAGTTACGGACCTGTCGGATATATTTTTTGGAAGGGGCCATCTAAGGATCATTGTGACGGTTATAATTGGACTAGATACATGTACTAATTTGTATAAAATAAGTAATCTTGTACATTTTTAAATGCTAGCTCATCGTTTCTTCTACATCTGAAATGATATGTTTTTCATAAAATTGCAATTTTCAAATATTGAGCAGGAACTGCATTTTTTTATGGTTTGTGGTACAAAGCATATTTGTGACATGAGGACAAATAAGTAACTAACTTGCAGAAAGTAACATAATTTCTACAATAAACACAAATATCTTTGTATATTACAGTTAAAATGTCTTTTTATAATATTTGCATTTAGGAAAATTACAGTATTTCATTTTTAACCCAAAATAACCCTTGACCATATTTTCCGAAATATACAATGAATTTACATTAAATATACAAGAAAAACTATATAGCATGTACCAAAAGTCTTATTTTCTCCAATGACACCTATATAAAAAACAATATATGCCTGGCTCATCGTTTCTTTTTTACTGAAAAATGTCTGATTTGAAAAAAAATATGCCATTTTTTACCCGAGTTTGTATCTTTTTGTACAAGGTTGAATCACATATATTCTTAATAATTTTCATCTATACTAGTGACAAAACATGAAAAACTTTTGTAAATGGTTCATTTTAGACTACTTTAAAAATAAATACATGTCTAATTCATTTTACAACACAATGACAAAATAAAATACATTTACTTCACTGATTATGAGAACAATGATGAAATTCCAAAAATGCTTGGAGTCCCTATATGCATTATGATAAGAAGAATGGGTCATAAACTAAAAAAGGAAAAAGTGAGCGACGATGAAAAAAAATCTTCCATAGATTCAATTGAATTCTAAACTGAATTTTAATGAAAATGGGTTACATCAGAATGCCTATTTTCGAAAATTCTCTTCTTGTTTTTTATTTTGTTTTTGTTTGTTTGCCTCACACCCTCCTCCATTTCAAGAATAAAGTTGACGCCAAACAGAGAATTTCAAATTGGTTTGGCCTAATGATCACGGGCCACCTTTTTAGTGACCGTAATCCTTGTTATCAGATAAACACGAAAATCATATTCGATAACTTACGGAGTAAGCATTTGTAATTTTGTAAAAAGTGTTTAACATTTGTTACCTTTAGATTGAAGCTTTACGTTGACTCACTATAGAGTTTTTGCCCTTGAAATGTTTCTTAAAAGAGTTGTTTTGACTCGTATCTTTTAAACGGCTACATATTAAATATATTTTGAATATTCATTAAAAAAAAGACCTTCCCTTTAAGAGAAAAAATTTTTTGTCTAGTTAAGTTCTACGCCTGTTACATAGTGTCTAAAATTATTGGACCATCTTTTAAGGGTTAATGAGCCTAAAGAAATTTTATTGTTGAATTGTAGGGTTTTTGTTTAAAGCAATGATATCTTTGAAGATTAATATCTTCTTACATGAGAACAAATAAAAAATCGAGATATCTTTCATGAAAGTGAGAAATTCCATCTTTTCTCGCTTGAACCGCCGCGAAACGAGAGAATAAGACAAAGATTTTCTTACAAGATTGAATGATATACCGATCTTTGATATTAATAGAATTTTAGTTGCTAATCCTTCCGTAAAATGTGATTCTTAATGGCCTAAAACAATTAATGGAGAACCAAAGTACCCGCCCCTTTTAACATAATTTCAACTTTGACGTCACGTTTTGGTGATGTTTCGTCAAGAATACTGATGTTTAATCATAAAAATGACAATTTACCGAGTTGAGACGAATGCACGCGAGCTCTTTTAACTCGGCTGTTTCACACAGGAACTGGCCATTTACGGAAGTACAAAAAAAATGTCTAGTGCAACAAGTTACTTTCATTTTCAGCTTTGTCAAAGGTAAGGGTCAGTAGTAAAATCTTTATTTGAAGTTACATTTGTCTAATAACGTACATGTACATATTAAGCTAACAATATTAATTTTACCATAAAAAAGTTTAAGAAAATTGAGACATGTCTAAATCCGAATCAATGATATATCAGCCAGAGAGCCAAGAGAACGAGATGTGATATAAATCTGGGCTTATTACAGCATTTCATAATCAGGCATTTTTTGTTAAATTTAAGGATGTTCGCTGGTCAGTTTTAAAATAACAACCATTGAGGGACCGACCATTTAACTTAAAAGGGGGCTGTTTTTTTTAAATATTTTGGAGCCGATTTTATGTGAAAAAATATTTTGGCTGCCAAAATGATGAAAATAAAAAAATATTCTGAAAGAGGCTTTCTGCCAAAAAAAAAACTGTTAATTTCGAAAGAAAAAATTTGTTGATACAAGTGAAAAAAATTTATAATTTTTTTGGCGCGAAGCGCGAAAAAAATTTCTGTCCAGAAAAAAAAATCCACAACTCCCTCCCCCTTTTCAAGTTAAATGGTCGGTCCCTAAAAATAAATGTGATTTCCTGAAAAAGAAGTAATATGAGCCTAAAGAATGGATTGGTTACCTATTAAACTTTTGAGAAACGAATGTTTCAAAAAAATGACGAGAAACTGAACTCCTCTGCATTTTTCACTGGTTTAATATGAGCAACGTTTTTCCAATGAAGAATGTGACTAAATAACACCAATTCAATAAAATTTTGTCGGAATGCTCTAAAAGATGTGCAAAATGAAATTAAGCAAAGAAATTGGGGGTCGCTAGACAAATAAAGTATTTAGCTTTTAAATATATAAAGCCAGAAAATTCCGAAAATCTGACGGAAATACATAAACAGGCCCAGCGAATATCCTTTATCATATGTTTTAACACATTTAATCACACTACAAAAAAGAAAAAAAAAAATAAATAGATAAATAAAAGGCTAAATGTTGGAACAGTTTAAATGTACTTAAAAAAAATAATGAGACAAATGAAATTTGCATAGAGCAGCTTATTTTCAAATATTCCCGGGAAGACAAGAATTCGTTGTGTGAACAAACAAAAAAAGTTCTACCATTATGCATTAATAGTCTAATTGTTCCTTCACATGAAGAGACTTATATGTAAACAACTCTGTAAGTGGGATTTAAGGTGGGTATTTAAATGACAGCTTTGCATTTTTTTATCACAACATGCAAACTAAGCAGTATCCGGTAGTTTTTAGTTGAATAAAATGCAATCACGTGACTTAGGGTTCATCAAGTGTGCGCCTCTATTCATATAAAAGTCCAAACAGTAATTATTCTTGGCACTTTAGGAGAGAAAGTGCGCCCTTATATTTTCTGTCGTTGACTTAAAGGTGAGTAGATTATGATATCATATTAAATATTTTTATTTTGTTAATATACATAATACATTAGACAGTGTTTTGGCAACGTTTTCATCAAGTTGCCTTTTGTAAAGAAGAGCTGTGTTGTGCTGAATATAAGACTCTGTCTTGTCAAACTTGGTAAATTTTCAGCTACATTCATTTGTATAACTCTTGGGTTGATGAATACATATTTTCGAAGTTTATAAATTTATCAAGGAATTCAAAAGATTTTTGATCGTTTAAATGCCTCTTATTTCTGATGTTGCACCCCATGTACCTTCGAGAGTTTATACACACACGTTTACATGTGAAGTGATTTTTTTTACTTATATATGTGTATATATATATATTTTTTTTCTTTATTTTGGAATTTTCAAACTTTTTCTCTTCTATAATTAAACCCCTTTAACCATGTTTTTTTATGCATAAATATAACAAATTATTGATTTTAATTTTGCATGTTCCTTATATGTCAATATAGAAATTGTTTTGTAATAGTTATTATGTATGGGAGCGGACTGCTTAAGTTGGAAAAACTTGTGTCCAATCCCTTTTGTTATATTTGCAAATAAAATTATTATAAACTAAATTTCGAATGTTTTTTTCTTTGCTCAATCAAAATGTTGTCACACTATTATCAAAATGTACTTTATGTGTCAAGTGCTATGCTGTATGAAACAGTATCTCATACAGATTGGAATATATTATGTGAAAATAGTAAAATCAAATATATACAACGTGTTGCCATGATTTCTGAGCATAAGAACGTTTTTTAGCTGTAAATGAATTGTAACATGTACGATAGAAAACATGCCTTTTGTTTCGGTGTTGCACTGAATTGACTAAACTTCTAAAAATTCTTTAACTGTAATTTGGGTAATTTATTATTGTTCAGTAATCTGTAAACTTTTTGACAGAAACTAAGTTGTTTCATGTAAGTTTTTCGTATGAAGATATCAAAATCGTGGTAAATCTAATGGAGCCTGTAAGTTTTGTGTTTGCTTCCTTTTTTTTGTTTGTTTTTTTTTTGTTTGTTTTTTTTTTTTTTTTTTGTTTGTTTGTTTTTTGTTTGTTTTGTTTTGGTTTTTTTTTTTGTTTTTGTTTTTGTTTTGTTTTAAGCTTCATGAAAAAGGGTGGCCCTTCTTTAAAAAAAAGGAGAGAAAGAGGGGCATAAATTTTGGGGAAATTTAATGAAATTGGACAAAATAACAAGTGGGAAGTGGGAAAAATGAACATAAAATGTGGAAATTAGGGAAAAGTGACAAAAAGGACAAAAAAATGGAAAGTTACAACAAACACCCGAATGATGCAAAACATGTACCCGGAAGTTGTATTATTAACGAAATTATATGAGGTTTGAAAAAAAATTGAACGTCATATAATCTTCAAACGTTATTTTTTTGCGGCAAACGTTTTTGAATCAACTTTTTATCGTGAATGCTGGGTGCCGATTTGAAAAGGTGTGTCTTTTAGCATGTATAGGGTATGAATACATCGAAACTTTTTTGAATTATTCAAATTATTATCGGGCTAATTGAAATCAAAATCCTTAAACCTTTGTAACCACTCAATTCCAAAAGTTTTACTAAATGTCAACCAAGGTAATTTGCTAAGATTGTACAATCGAAGTATAAGTACTCAAACCCTAGTATTTTAATACTGCTATGGGCCTCAATGAACTTTTTTTATATTTTACTGACTATATAGCTATGGGCCTCTATAGAAAGTGGATAAAATTAACCTTCATAATGGTTTGCACCCTACATCTTAATCACCTATGCCAACTTCTATGAAGCCGTATGTCAGTGTGAACAATTTTACAACAATATATATATATTCTGTTGTATAAATTGTTCATTTGCAATCGTTTGTTTAATTTTTAACATGAACATTTATAAAATTTATAAATAAACTACTCTTAATGAGCTTTGTACTGCATCAGCATCCAAGAAAATCCGGTGCCACGATCATTCAGTGTCCGTTTCCAGAGTATGTTTACATTTTGTCTCGTCTGTGTTTAATACGTGCAAAATTAAGTTCTGAAGTCTTTCGTTGTTCCAAAAAGTACTTATTCGTGTATTACACCTAATAGTTCTTCCTTGTTTAACAGATGAACGCCAAAATTTTTTTCGTGGAAGGATCATTCGCTGTCAAGATTAAGAATAAACCAATAAAATCATCAACCTTTACATAAAGTAACGATTTGTTTGAATAAAGAGATGATCCAAAAGTTCCGTGACATTATCACCTACCCGGCCAAGACGATAAGCAATTGTATAAAATCAATTTAATGGACACTCGTACACGAATTTTCTTTAAAAGATCCGAAATGATCCTTTACACAATTCCGAAAGAATCCTGTCCATCCGGAAGGATCCGTTATGGCTATGCACCGTGAAAATGGGTCACATCAAAATGTCCTATTTTCGAAAATTCTCTTCTTGTTTTTTATTTTGTTTTTGTTTGTTTGCCTCACACCCTCCTCCATTTCAAAAATAAAGATGTCGCCAAACAGAATTTTAAATTGGTTTGACCTAATGATCACCGGCCACCTTTTTTGTGACCTTAATCCTTGTTATCAGAAACTGAACTCCTCTGCATTTTTCACTGGTTTAATATGATCAATGTTTTTCCAAAAAAGAATGTGACTAAACACCAATTAAATAAAATTTTGTTGGAATGCTCCAAAAGATGTGCAAATAAATTAAGCAGAGAAATTAGGGGGGTCACCGGACACGTAAGGTATTTAGCTTTTAAATATATAAAGCCAGAAAATTCCGAAAATCTGACGGAAATACATAAACAGGCCCAGCGAATATCCTTTATCATATGTTTTAAAAAATTTAATCACACTACAAAAAAAAATAATAAATAGATAAATAAAAGGCTAAATGTTGGAACAGTTTAAATGTACTTTAAAAAAAATTAATGAGACAAATGAAATTTGCATAGAGCAGCTTATCTTTAAATATTCCCCGGGAAGACAAGAATTCGTTGTGTGAACACACAAAAAAAGTTCTACCATTATGCATTAATAGTTTAATTGTTCCTTAATATGAAAAGATTTATTTGTAAACAACTCTGTAGTTGGGATTTAAGGTGGGTATTTAAATGACAGCTTTGCACTTTTTTATCACAACATGCAAACTAAGCAGTATCTGGTAGTTTTTCGTTGAACTGAATGCAATCACGTGACTTAGGGTATATAAAGTGTGCGCTTCTGCTCATATAAAAGTCTAAACAGTAATTATTCTTGGCACTTTAGGAGAGAAAGAGCGCCCTATTTTCTGTCGTTGACTTAAAGGTGAGTAGATTATGATATATAAAATATTTTTATTTTGTTAATATACATAATACATTAGACAGTGTTATGGCAACGTTTTCAGCAAGTTGCAGTTTGTAAAGAAGAGCTGTGTTGTGCTGAATATAAGACTCTGTCTTGTCAAACTTGGTAAATTTTCAGCTACATTCATTTGTATAATTCTTGGGTTGATGAATACATATTTTCGAAGTTTATGAATTTATCAAAGGATCCAAAAGATTTTTGATCGTTTAAATGCCTCTTATTTCTGATGTTGCACCCCATATACCTTATGTGTATAAATTTTTCTTTATTTTAGAATTTTCAAACTTTTTCTCTTCTATAATTAAACCCCTTTAACCATGTTTTTCATGTATAAATATAACCAATTATTGATTTTAATTTTGCACGTTCCTTATATGTTTAATATAAATATTGTTTTGTAATAATTATTATGTATGGGAGCGGACTGCTTAAGTTGGAAAAACTTGTGTCCAATCTCTTATGTTATATTTGCAAATAAAATTATTATAAACTAAACTTCGAATGTATTTTTTTTTACTCAATCAAAATGTTGTCACGTATTTTGTGTGTCAAGTGCTATGCTGTACGAAACAGTATCTCATACAGTTTGGAATATCTTATGTGAAAATATAGTTAAATCAAATATATACCACGTGTTGCCAAGTTTTCTGAGCATCCGAACTTTTTTTTAGCTCTA
>MJUU01047367.1:0-34147 GCA_002080025.1 Modiolus philippinarum | reverse complement strand
AAACACCCGAATGATGCAAAAAATGTACCCGGAAGTTGTATTTTTAACGGAATTATATGACGTTTAAAAAAATTGAACGTCATATAATCTTCAAACGTTATTTTTTGGCGGCAAACGTTTTTGAATCAAATTTTTATCGTGAATGCTGGGTGCCGATTTGAAAAGGTGTGTCTTTTAGGGTGTGAATACATCGAAACTTTTTTGAATTATTCAAATTATAATCGGGCTAATTGAAATCAAAATCCTAAAACATTTGTAACCATTCAATTCTAAACAAAAGTTTTACTAATTGTCAACCAAGGTAAGTTGCTTAGATTGTAATCGAACTAAGTAAAAGTACTCAAACCCCAGTATTTTAATTAAGTCTGCTGAGCTTTTGGCCTCAATGAACTTTTTTTATATTTTACAGGCTATATAGCTATGGGCCTCTATAGAAAGTGGATAAAATTAACCTTCATAATGGTTTGCACCCTACATCTTAATCATCTATGCCAAGCATCTATGAAGCCATATGTAAGTGTGAACAATTTTACAACAATACAACCGTTCAAAGGAATAAGGAAAGAATCTTTCATCGATGGACTGCCGTATAATATCTGTTATTGCATTGGGAACAAATGTATGTACTGTCCTGCAAAAACGTACTGCACTGATGACCGCTCAGGTTGCTGTCTAGAACCGCATTGCCAGAGTAAAGAAGGAAAGTACTGCGCATGTTCAGACAAAGACGAGATTGCTAAAGACGGCGTAGTTAAGCATTCAGTCAATGAAGATATTTCGTCAAACAGAATCAGTGGTCATTTAAATGACATTTTAGAATTAAATCAAGATAACATAGACTATTTCAAAGATATTTGTGGAAAATTCGCTAATGGAACTAGACTACAGAACCCAAACCCTGCCATTGTCCAGTTTGCTGCAATGACTCTGAACCAGGCTTCGGATGATCCGTCTTCTTCAAACATGTATGACCCGTATAAAATAGTTTTTGAACTTAATAAACAAAAGCATAATTACGATTCGGCTCCTCCATTAAAACAAGGCTCCACCATCATACATGCAGAATTGAGGGTTTTGGATTATAATACTGTAGAAACTATGTTACAATGGTTCAAGGTCAACCGGAAGCAATCTCAACCTCAACCTCCTGCGGTTTACCTCTTTACATATCTTTCACCATGTGGAAATTGTCTTAAAAGCATTGCAGACCTAAAATCAAAGCACAACATCAACAAGGTATATGTTGCTTGGCATCTTACGTATGATGGGATGAAACAAATTGTGTTTTTACAAGGACTTGAAACTTTTTTCCAGAATGGCGTTACGGTGGTATACAATTTTAAAGGCCTTTGTTCTGATCCCAACAGCAGAAAAAGTCCACCTCTTGTTCAGCCTACATTATTCAATGAACTATTTAATAAATATAGAGCGAAATTTTGTCAAACTAACAGCGAATTGAGGAAGTCGCTTGCTAGACTTGTCAACCATTTAGTATGGCAGTGCAGGAACATTTTTGACATAGATGGTACATCGGCAACAGCAAACAACGTCATGAAATGTTTTCAGACTACGATAAATGCATTCAATCCAAAGATCGATCCAAAAATGAATCTCCAGGAAGAAGTTCAAGCAGCGTTAAATGTCATTAGGAATAGAAACAAAAAACTTTTAATGAGCCCACCTTTGAGTCCAAATGATCCTACTACAATAAGCAACAATATTAATGATCTGAGAGGAATAATCGGAAATCCCTTGTGTTTTCAGTTATAAATATACATTAATTTATACTTTTTTTTAATTACAAAAGAAAATAAGAAAAATGACAACTGAAAGTGTTGACCAACAAGTAGAGCTATTTTTGCTACTTTTTATGATATAGACTAGAGTTTCTAATTATATGAATATTGAATATAAAAATTTTGTAGTGCACGGATTCTTTATCCACTAGTAAACAAGGATGCAAATTCCCGACATTGCAGAAAATTTTAGTTCGGCAGATGGCCATTTCAACAACTTATGTCTCCTCAGTGCAAATAAAAATCACACATTCAGAAGACCAGAAGTCAAAACACATGAAAGAGGTGATATACAAGAGGGTTTAATCCTCCCTCCCGCTTTTTGAGTCTAGAGTACACCCAGATTTTGAGATGACCGTCCACAGTCCATTTTTTCACTTTTTGAATTGTTTTGTAATTTGAAGTATAAGTACAAAATGCTTCTACTTTTGAGTCCGTGAAGTCCATTGACTCAAGTGGTCAAATCCAAAGTACGCCCAAATAAGACCAGAGCCCCTAGTCGAAAAGGTGGGGGTATACCCTCATTTAATATAAAACATATAATCTAACGACCTCCTTGAATACTGCTGTTGCTTTTTTCAGAGAAGTCATGATTTTTCAAATGCTTTGAGAGTAGATTTTATAAATAGTTAAAAATCAGATAAGAGATATTTCACCTCCGCATTATTGTTACTTCTATGTAAAGTATCTTGCTGTCAGGAATGGCTGTGATTAAATTTGGCTCTTCTCGTCGATGGTTTTTACTTTAGACAGAAATGAAAAGTTTAAAACAGCTATATATAGAGAGATGGAGTATTCCTCCTTATAACCGTAATCCGATAGTTCTGGACTGATGGCAACCGACATAAGTCTTCACCTAGTATAACTTGAATACTCCCTTCATGCGTATTCCTCAGAAACAAATACATGTACTTAAATGGTACAATTATTTTTGTATCAAAAAGGAATAATCCATCAATAATGAAAACGTCTGCATCTAAAATATCTAACTTGGTTCTTTTGAATTCATACTTAGCCAAAATTACTCATTGTCAAAAAGATAACAATTAGAAGGTATCCACCCTGGGTACCTTTTCCTTTAATTGATAACCTTTTTTTTCTATTTTAGAGGAAATTAAAATTGTAGTTTATTCTGAGTAATTTTTCCTAACATTTTCCAGTGTATAATGTAATTTTTCTAAATCAAAATATGTCCCTTTTGAAATATAATTTCATCATTATTATACAACTTTGATAACTGCTCTACCACATCTCGACTTAGTGTTTGCATCTTTTTACATTAGCAGTCACAAGATATATTTGGCAAAAAGAGTTATGTCGATTCAGAAAGAGAAATTGGTTCGGGAAAGGAAACTTATTTGTTTTGACAGCGATAAATAAATTTAAAGAAGTGAATTATCAAATAGAGTTCAGCGAGTTGAAAGCAAGGTATAATAAGTTTTGTACAAATTTTCCCTTCACGCCTTTCGAGCTATCAACTCTTAAGTAGTCCGATACTTTTTACCTAAAGGTTGCTTTATGTTGAAGGCCTGATAGTGACTTTCACATAAAAAATAACAATGAAGTTGTTCCATTTGCTTATTCTTACCATGTATTTAATAAGGAATTGTCCCATGTGCATTAACTCTATATCCCATTATTCGTTAATCCAATTGGGATCTCCTGTAGTTGGCGATCACAATTCTGGAATACCAGAATTGTTAACAATTCTGGAACAAAAATTTATTCAAGAATTGTTGTTCCAGAATTGTTCCGGAATTGTAAAAAAAATTAAATAATGCTAATTAATTGAACAATTTATTCAGGGATTGTTGTTCCGAGATTGTTACCATGTTGTGAAACATAGATATTAACTAAAACAATGCATTATTTTATTTCAGTGTTTGTATTCAATTGACGATGTTTTAAATGCACATAAATGAGTTTGTAAAATTTCAGTGGAATTAGACTATGAGAATTGACATAACAAATACCTTAGATTCTTTTTTTAATATTTTGGTTGCCCTGAAAAGGGTCTTCCTCAAAATTAAACATTGTAGTGCTCTGCTATATACACCATGGTGTTTTCAAAAACTTTATCTCTGGCACTGTCTTAACGTTCACACCATATCCATTCGTCAAGGTAAGTTAAAAGTAAATGAGGAGAAACACCTTTCATTTCTTTGAATTCAACTCAATCAAGATGAAGACCAACAATAAAAGCGTTGTTCCATTGCTTGGGTCTGCCATGTGTCTGAGAGGCGAAATTTAGCCATGCTAGCGGTTGATTTCTGCCTGAATGTATCAGTAGGCTCTCCACTGGTCAGAATGAATAATGGTGCCTGATAAGACTGCTTTCTGAATAATGGGAAAGAATTAAGCAGCATCTCGTTTGTTGACAAGTCAAGGTATATTATAATTGACTTGTGCAAAGTGTGAGCTAGTCCAAACACCCATTTTTCCTTCTGTGTTTGGCAGAAACAGTTGTAATTGGACTTGTGATTGAATACTATCGTCAATTTCCACAACTCAACCAAAATCAAACGGCATGTTCTTCAGTGGGCAAACATGTCGTAAATACTGAACTGCGTTTTCCCCTATTTGTGTCTGCTAAACAAATGCTATAGACTCTGCATAAACAAATATTTATTATCATTAAATTTAATTAAAACAGTAAAATTACAAAAGAGTATCAATTGTCAATTTATTACTTAAAACCTTTTAAATATAATTGCATTTACAGGATCAAAGACCATGGATGACACAAATAATAATATAACACTAATTAAATATCAAAGGGATCAGTACATTAATTAGTGATAGGGTGATAAATTAAATGATGGTATACTGTATTTATTGTCCAAACCTAACAAAATCAATTCTGGAATATCAAAATGTTCCAGAATTGTTGGACAAAAAATAAAAAAATTAACAATTCTGGAATAATTGTTTTGTTCCAGAATTGTGTACAATTCTGGTATTCCAGAATTGCGATCGCCAACTACAGAAGATCCCATCCAAGGTCAATCAGTTAGCGCTGTAGTTCTGTTGAGCTGATAGTTGTAGGTTCAAATACCAAACCATACATATTTTTTCAGCAATCACTGATAAAGTACATTGTATGTATATGTATATATATGTAAAGCACACATAAACTGTCTGGTATCCGATATAGCTAAAAATAAACTGTCCAGTAACGCCCGTTACACGGAGTGAAATACAATAGCTCTAGATCTGCAGAGGGAACTGTCGTATACAAGAACAATTCTAATATGACACTCTTCTTTCGCTTTGGAAACAAAGCTATGTTCTAATTCCAACAATGTTTTTTTAGCATATGAATATATTTTTTACAAAAGGACATCGTACAGTTTCACATTCTATTAGTAGAGCGGCGGATAAGTAAAAAGTCGCTTTTTCAACGAGTTTAAATACCCAAAAGCCCAATGGAATTTTATTGCTTAATATCATTTATCAACATCTCAACTCTCAGAAAATGTCTGTCGTCGAGTTAAATTGTGGTCCCTATAACGTAAAAAATGGCGACTTTTGACGTTACCCTGCTCTTCAGTACACACACGGGACTGCTTTTAATGAAAGTTTAGTGAATTCACCAGTTTTTCTTGAAACTCAATACAACAGAAACAAAGAGCATGAAATAGTGTACTTAATTATGCATCAATAAACCTTTACTATTTCAAACATAGCCCAGGACGGCCGTTTACATACTTGATAAAATTAAGCATTAAAATTGATGTTTTTTAGCACCTACCTCTTAAGCTGAAGTTTTGTAAATATTTTATTCCCGTATTTAAACAGTGTTGTACCGATTTGGTCTTAATCTTACAATTGACTCCTTACCAGGCAGTCTGTTTTGAATGGTATGTCAACAATATTTCTATTTGTTTGGTGTATGTTTGACATACGTACCATTCTAGTATACGTGATACGTGTTTATAATGTTCTTATTTGCTCAAGGTGTAATTAACTAAAGGGTGTGTATGTGTATTTGGGTGTGTTCGTAAAGTTTAGATATGAAAATGCGGAAATGTGCCTGTTGCGTCAAATCGGACTCCAGCTCTGCTATGCTTAGCAAAAACTGGAAACGGAAAAGCGTTCTAAAGATGAAAACAGCTTCACTTTACAAAATATGTGTCATCACTTTGATTGATTATCCCCAGAAAACTAACATTTTCTGGAATCGTAAAACATCCAAAATTGATAAATATTGCGCTCAAAGTTATTTAGTAGGAAATTGTTGACTGAAGAAAATCTAACAAGATATACCAATGTGTCCTGCGTTTGCTTCTATCGTCGTTTTCTGTTTTAAAAAATGTACTTCCTTATTACAAAGCTTGTCAATTTTAGAACGTTTGGTTACAATTTGGGAGAAAGCATTATTAAATATATAAAAATTCTAATAGTGTTTACGACATTGACATCACTGGCGGATCCAAGTGAAGGTTCTGGGTGTTGGACCCCCCTCCCCCTTGCACAATCATGTAATTAAAATGAATTGAATGAATATTTTGATGTTTTACTAAGAAATACCCCAGAATTTTTCGAGCCTCGTGCCGCCTGGTCAAATATATTTGCTATATGGCTTTTGTCTGTGACCTCAATTTCATGGTCCAATGAACATTTTTAGCTTTTGTGATAAATTTAGTTTTTCAGTAACTATTAGTTTCACTTCAAATTTGAACCCTTCTTTCCAAAATTGTCTAGATCCATTTGCGTGTAATTGATGGGCTTATGCCTATTTCCGATTTTTCAGTAATACGATTTTTCAGTAATACGTCGCATCTGTTTTATTCGTTAAAGGAAACTATAATTACTTGGCATCAAGCACTATTTGATATCACATAATTATTTAATGTCCTTTGACTTCGTGTTCTTGATCTTTTTTCCAATTGGCGAATGTGTTTTCGGTTTTTCTCTTCATGAATTACTTTGTGTGTCTTTCACAAAAAGAAGTCCTGTTCAAGTAAATAACAAGAGTACTTAAGTAAATAAGTATGAACCAAGCAGACTTAAATGCGAAGATTGCGTAGAGGTTTAATAGAGATGTTTCACATTTTGACGAAAGAGAACCTAAACCTACGGGGACTAGTTATTGCACAACAATTAAAAAAAGCGATAGTAAATCTAAAAATATAAACACGTCTTATTACAATGTGGTGATTCTTAAACTAAATAGTAGTTGAAAAATCTTTATTCTGAGCCATACTTCCTTCGTAAATCGCTACGTCTCGTTTCGTGGCTTTCGTTACTTACGAAAGAGACGAACGAAAGACATTCGAGTTGTCCTTCTTAAATTTAAAAATAGATCAGTCATGCACCTCTCATTATGCCATTTGTAAAATGAACGTGAAGAAGTAACAGTTCGATGCCACAGTACAAAGTTCAAGAAATAAAATCTAATTTGTGCTACATGCAATACTTGAACCATATGACCAGTAAGCATTCAAAATATATATTATATATTTTGAGCATTTTACACGCCGGGGGGGGTCTTCATAAATAAGACATATGAATTTCTCTCATTTCATTGTATCAGATCTATTAAATATTTATAAATACATATTTAACCATGGTAATTTTGTCAGTTTGATGAACAAATACAATCAGTTCCTGTTGAGACTTCCTCTTGAGTTGTTTATCTATATTGAAATTTATCAAATATTGTATTCCTTTATTTGTATCCATTTCAAATTTAGCTGTGTAAAATTTGATATAAAAATTATATGGTATTAAAAGGACTTCATTGTGTGCTATTTTATTGTTTAGACCTACTCGCTGATCTTTCTTATATCATTTTTTTGGGGGGGGTCTCCTCTACGGTGAAGCATGACATATGGTTTACTCGGTCAAGAACATATCTTGTATCTTGAATGGCGAATGATTTCAGGCTTATTCGTCTTCCATTCTTACATTCATTTCTCGCTGATTTTCATTATGATTTTAAAATACACGTGACTTTGAAAACAACGGAGTTAACTATATGTGTGTTGTCTGTTTGCTAGTTATGCCATTCTGTTTTCGGGGGAGTGGGTACAGAGACGATGACACTTTTATGGAAAAGAGTGGATTTCAAATTTGACACGTGCATAGAAAATGTTGAACTTTGAGTTCATGTCATCGAAAGTGCGAAAATTTATTCAATAGCCTGAGACATGCAATGTTGTTTAAATTGGTCACTTTTATTAATAAGTTGAAAAGACAATATCAAGACTTTTATTTCAAATAAAAGCTATTGGTATGTCCCTTTTGTAGACAAATGATATTGACGTTAAAAAAAACAAATGCTGAAACAAATACTGCTAAAAAAGACTTGCAAGGGAAAAAACAACAACAAAAAAAAAGCCGTTCGAGATCCGCTAAAAAGATATGTTGATATGCTAATCTCCGCTTCATACATTTTAGTTTCTACAAATAAATAATTCTTCTTGTTTTATTCTTGTCTTTTTCCCTATGATGCACGGAATTACTCGTTATGGACAGGTCAATAATATTGCAGTGAATAGCAAATGTGATGCTGAAGGTACTTTATAGTGCATAGAGAATAAATTATTATTATAAACGGAGCCTTGCTTTTTAAAAGTACTATACCATGCATGTGCCGTTAAAGTATTCAAATGGTCAATAATTGAAGCATGTTTTATCCGCTCTAGTTTTAAGTCGAGTAAAAAATTGTTTTCAGTTTTGGCGTTTCCGGAACGATTTATTCATTTCAATCTTCATATACTCATTGTACAGGATTTTGCTATGTTGCTCTTCTTAGTATCCCAATAGTTGTCTTGAAAATATTTTAAATGACAATGGTGATTTCACCGACTTGGCAAGCTACCAGTACAAGGGTGCACTCGACCGGTTAAAAACTTCACAAGATTTTATTTCTGTGTGAATAATGTCAAATATTACATGTGTATAAGGTGATGATGATGATTTAATAAGCTTGACAAACACATGCATTTAGTCGCAGTCTTAGAAATAATCTATAAATAATATTGGAAATTAATAACATAATATCAGTTCAGCTAATGGTCCCTTTCGTGTCATTTAGGTTATGGGTCGTCATAAAAGGTTTCTTTCGTCGGGTTACGTCGAGTTTCGTCAGAATGTGAAATATCTCTAGTAACACGCAATGAAGTCACATACATGTACTTTAAAAGGTAAAAAATAAAGATTACTAAAAAATAACCTTGAGCTCATTCGATGTCATCAAAAGGTCCAAAAGACCAATGATTCATATGTTGTACTTTGTGTTTTTGTGAATGTTAAATGTAAGAATCATTTAGATGTTTGCCCCCCCCCCCCCCCCCCCCCCTCACGTACACAAAAAATATTATTAGGAAACATAATTTTGATATAAATCTTATAAAAATATTTATTTTTACACGTGTTATCAACAAAATATTTTTTTTTTTCAAAATTAACATAATTTTTTTTGGCCAGAAAGCCTCCTTCGGAAAATTTTTTCATCATTTTGGCAGCCAAACTATTTTTTTTTCACATAAAATCAGCTCCAAAATATTTTTTTAGAAAAAAAAAACCATAGCCACCATAGTTAAATGGTCGGTCCCTTACATGAGTCATAATTGTCGAAGACCTTTTACCATACTAAAAACGCGTGTCAAATAACTTGTTCTTAGTCAACCTTGTACCGCTCTATTCATTGTAAGAAAAATTGCCTTATTTGACCTTGAGTGAGGTCAAATTCAATGAAAGCTATAGCAGCACAGGTTGCAGTTTCATGCATTCTCAACTCTGTTTAAATATGACTACCTCAGTGCAATTTATTTATGTATAAGAAAATCCTTTACTTGATAACAATTATTTGACCTCAAGGTCAATGGTGAATGTCATATGAAAGTTAGATGGTACCAAATATTCAACTTTGTTGTGATACACTTGTTTGCCAAATATATGAAAAATATGTCAAAAGATTAGTAAATTATACCCCGGCAAACTAGAATTACAGCTCTCAAGGATATGACCTTTTACCCTTAAATAAAGTATGTTTGGACCATGTCAGATAGCGACGACAGCCATTTTCTGAAAGAACAAACATTACACTTTCGTTTAAGATGATAAAAGTTCATGGGGCTTTCGGGTGATTTAAATCTTGAAAATTTTCCTCCTCGCCGCTCCACTATATTAACTCAATATTCATTTACTGCATATTTTGGGTAAATAAAGTTTTAAATAATAAATCACCCAACAAAGCTGCAATAGATAATGACAATAATAGAAATCTACAACAGTTACTGAATTTAAGACTGGGAACTGAAATTGACATAACCGTAACCTAGCAACGAATGTCTTGTTATCAAATCTTATCTATGTTGCATATCATTTAACATGCAGAACTTGACAGTCCGTTTTAGCATCAAAGGAACATATTATCGATGCTTTCATGGGTGATTTGATAGACAATTTTCTTAATGCAAATTAAGCGATGGAACTTGTTCGTTGTTGTCGAATCTAGTTCCAAATCAGACTCCGGTCTGGGCGGTTGTCAAGACTTGAAATCTGAACCTTTTCACACGCGTCAAACATTCGACGAATTGGACAAAGGCACACGAAATGTCTTTTTACTGAATGTGACAATATCACGAACTTTTGAACCCGGACGGCCAAGAATCGGTGGAAAGATACTATAGCACTGCGGGCAATTTGCATAAATACATCGGTAAACGAATACCGAAGCAAGAACGAGGAAAGGGGAAATTCTAAAATCATAAATCCAAAATCACGGCAATTCATAGCAACACGAATTGAGACGGTATGACAAAGACAAAACAAATAAACAAAAAAAGAACAAGAACGTCACAAAACTAAAGCACTAGCAGTCTGAGCCCAGTGTGAATCTGTTAGTGAATTAAGAACACGAATTGTAAATGCAGAGAAAGAACTGAAAAATTTAGATAAATCTCAGAAATCATTTGCCTCCGCCTTACAAAAATCGACAAGACAGGTACATTCTCATACACAAACTTTAATTCCATCAATATAGATACAAGCAACAAATGTATGGAAAGAATTAACAGAAGTGCTGTCAATACAGCAGGTAAAGATTCTGGTCCTGAAACAGAAAATCATGTTAAGAAAACTACTGATTCCGATGTAGGTTTAAGTATGTCAAAGAGCACGTCTGGTGATAATCCATATGCAACTGATACATGTGGCAAATCTAATAATGAGATATCTCCTAGAAGTGGTGTTAATAATGTTAATAATAATGAAATACAACAAATTCCAATTCATTTTCCGACTTCTTCGTGTAACACTCCATCAATTGCTAGATTTTGTGGTTTTGTGAAGAAACCAAAGCGAAATGTTAGAAGATACTATGTAGGTGGTACAGATAAACGTACTTCATCAGAATCTTTAATGCAGAAATTTCTAGACGACAGAGGCATTCGTGTAACGCATTTGAGGTATTTTGAGCAAAACAATAAACGTACAGCATCGGCCCAACTTAACATTGACGCAGATTGTGATCGCATAATAACGCAACAAGATTTCTGGCCGGAAGGTATATTTAAGAAAGAATGGTTGCCGTGGTCCGTTTTTCAGTCAATAAAGAATTCATAAATTGTTTTTCATAATGACTTTGAATATAGCTTGTTGGAATAGTCGCGGCATCATGACAGCAGCGCCATATGTTTCCCACTTGTTGTTTAAGCACATGTTAGATGTAGTTTGTTTATCGGAACATTGGTTGAGAAAATGCCAGTTTAATTTTCTTGAAACGATCGATCAGAAATATTGTGTTTATGGTAACTGCGCAGATGAATACTGTCCTGAAAATTTTAAGATATCTTCTAGAGGCGGTGTATATGCACTTTTAGTATAAAAAAATTAGTCCCTTACTGTACAGAAATTAAAATAGAAAGCAATCGTGGTGTGTAGAACTTAATTTCCCAAATCCACCTAGCATATTTATTCTAGGTGTTTATATACCTGCTGTTAGTCAGCCTTTCGAGTTATTTATGCGTGAAACAGAATATTTGTTTGATCTATACAACTTTTTTTCGCAGCAGGGAATTGTAGTTCTCATTGGTGACTTTAACTGTAAAGTTGAAGGACCGAGACATAAAATTTCCCATGATCAACGTAGTAAGTTTCTCCATCGTTTGTTAGTTGATGCTAATAGCGTATCTTTGCATTTACAAATATTTTCTCTAGGGACAGTTTGGACATTCCTATCTACGAGGACGGACCACAAACTGCAATAGAACATATCATTATTCATACTGAAAATATTTGTAATGTGACTAAAGTTTTTGTTCCTGATGAACATTTGTATAATGTATCTGACCACAAACCTGTTATATGTGAATTCAAAATAGACACGATGTATCTCATTCATCCCGAGCGGAATCATACTCTGCGACCGAAGTTGTCTTGAACTAAAGCAATCGAAACAAACATTATTAAGGAATATACATTTGCCGTTTCGCAAAATTTATGGCACGTAGGTCAACCAAAGATTCCAGTTTCGGGTGATGAAATTGAGGTGTACTATGATACAATCATTGAAGCTATAAAACGTGCTGATAATGATATTCTTCCACATAAGCAATTTGTAAAACATTTAAACCCGTACTGGTCTACGGTTGTAGCGTCACTTCACTCACATATGAGAGAAAAGCGAGCAGTCTGGATACAGAACGGAAAAGTTCACGATAGAAACAATTCTGGTTATGTAGAATATAAACTTTCCAAACGTATTTTTAGAACAGAACTTGATAAAACTTATAATCAATATGTAAATAAGCTGTAGACGGATCTAGAAAATTCTCTTGATAAAGATCAGAAACACGTATGGTCGGTGCTTAAATGCCGCCGTAGGAAGAAAAGTGTATGTCGGGAACTGCAAATAAACGGTAAAACAGCTACAACAGAAAATGATATTTATATGGTGTGGGTTGTACATTTTGCTTCAATTTCAAAGTTTGATTCGTCACTGGTTTCCAAAAATGATGAGAGTTTCGTCAAAAGTCAAGTTAACCGAATTCGTGCAACACGTAGAATGAAAATGTTGAAGCTATCGAACCTTTTACAATTAATGAAATCTCTCTAGTGTGTTCAAATCTGAAAAATAACAAAGCAAGTGGTCTGGACAATATAAGTTACGAACATGTAAAATATGGAGGTAAAACATTGTATAAGCATCTGTGCTGTTTGTTTAATCTTGTAATTAGGACGCAATATATACCAACTGACTGGAAACGAAGCGCAGTTATACCACTGTTTAAAGGTGGTAATAAGGACAAATCCAATCCTAACTCGTATCGTGGCCTTTCGCTTACCAGTTGTTTGGAAAAGATCTTCGAGAAGATATTATATTCACGTCTAAAACCACTCCATCAACATTTTCCACATCCAACTCAAATGGCTTACCAGAAAGAACTTAGTTCTCTTCATGCTTCTTTTAACCTCCAGGAATTAATTCGTCATTACAATGAGAGAAACAGCAGTGTAATTTTAGTTTTATTGGACAGCGTAAAGGCTTTTGATACCGTCTGGCATGATGCCTTGTTATTAAAACTATATTATTATGGTATCTCTGGTGATCTTTGGTTGGTAATGGATGAAATGTATCGGGACATGCAGCTGTACTTTTAAACAGTGTTCGTTCAGTTTGGTTTAATCTGGAACGTGGAGTTAGACAAGGTGGTGTGTTGTCTGCAATATTATATCTCGTTTATATAAATGACTTATAACGTGAGATTACTGACAGTAAATTTGGTTGTGTCCTTATTGACTTGGACTTGAGTTCGTCAGTTCAAGCTGATGACATTGCTTTGTTGGCGACAAAAGAATACGGAATGCAAATTTTTGATAAATATCTGCGAGGCATATAGTAAAAGATGGGGTTTCAAGTTTTCTCCATTAAAAAGTAATGTGTTGCTCTTCCCGAAACTACGAAATAACAGTATGATGAATTTGAAATTGTACTCAGATCCAATTCCTATTGTGACATCCTCGAAACATGTCGGGGTTCTTCTTAAAAGTGACTTTAATTCTATGGAACAAACTGTGAATGCATGCAGAGTTCTTCGTTTAACTGCCCTTTCAGTTTTGAATTCTGGAGTTCATCCATCGCTTTTGAATCCAATAACTTGTTCAAAAATTATGCTTTCTGTGTGTTATAGTTAATCATTCTATGGCTGTGAACTTTGGAACGATTTGAGTCGAAATGAAATATTACCTCTCGAGAGAGCACATCGCTTTGTATGTAAAACATTGCAAGGACTTCCGACACAAACCCGTTCAGATGAGTGTACAAGACTTCTTGGTTGGTATCCTGTTGAAGCTTATATAAATAAGTTCAAACTGTTATTTTTGGTAGACTTTGTCGCTTGAAATCAACACTCTTACCGAAACAAATGCTGATTACACGATTACTGGAATGGAAGTACAAGTGTGTGAAATCACAGACTGTTGCTGGTACCTGATATTATTCGTATAGCGAATGCTTATGGATTGAGTGACTATAAAACAAACTTAACTGTCAATGGAACTTTTTCATCAAAGTATGTTTGGAAGAATCTCGTCAAGTCTAACATACATTTAAAAGAAGAAAAAGAGTGGATATCGAGAATGGAAAATGACAGTGACTTTCAAATATTTCGTTTGATTCATAAAAGTATTGAACCTCATAAAGCTTGGATTTAGCTAAAACTTTTCCCGAACTTAGAAATGATGCTATTTAATAGATTTGTGTTGTATGATGACATATGAGGATACAAAACTTCTCTGCGACAGATGCGACAAGCTTCATAGAAACATAGTAATTCATTTATTAGTAGCATGTGATTTTACTAGAGACAAACGCGATGATTTTTGGTATGATGTTATAAGAATTGATATGATTGAATTTAGCATATACATGGATAATCTTACTGAAATTTAATTTACTTGTACTGTGCTTTCGTGTGTTCCATTGTATGATCTTGATGACGATAATCTTATCTACTTCGGTAAAATATGTATTTGTCATGTTACAGCAATTTGTAAGTACTTTAATGAAAGCCGATTTTGATAGTCTGGTTATTGACATGTTTGAGTGAAGTTTTTCTTAAAACAGTTATGTAACAATTGTATTTTTTTTTTCTTTTTCTTCTGTATTTTTTGTTATGAATTCTCTGTAAAAGAGGAAATAAAGTAATATATATAGAAACGACATCTCTAAACTAAATGGAAAATTTTCCAGCTTGGACATACAGTTTCAATTACAAGTTAAAAGGAAAGTTATTATCACCGAGAAATTTGAAAATCGAACCTTTTGAACGAGGAAAGCTCGACATGGAATATTTATTACAGAAAATGACAGTACATATTCAAAATCCCCACAAAGTGGCATTTTCAATAGGAGAAAAGGATTTTTTCCCGAAAATTTTGTTAATGCAAATTAACCGATGGAACTTGTTCGTTGTTTTCGAATCTAGTTCCAAATCAGACTCCGGTCTGGGCAGCTGTCAAGACTTGAAATCTGAACCTTTTCACGCGCGTCAAACATACGACGAATTGGACAAAGGCACACGAAATGTCTTTTTATTAAATTTGACAATATCACGAACTTTTGATTCCGGACGGCCAAGGATCGGCGGAAAGATACTATAGCACCGCGTACAATTTGCATAAATACATCGGTAAACGAATACCGAAGCAAGAACGAAGAAAGGGGAAATTCTAAAATCATAAGTCCAAAACCACGACAATTCACAGCAACACGGAGGGAGACAGTATGACAAAGACAAAACAAATAAACAAAAAAGATCAAGAACGTCTCAAAACTAAAGCACTAGCAGTGTGAACCCCTATAAAAACTGAGGTATCATCAGGTGCTCCGAAAGGGTAAGCACGATCTGCTGCACGCATGACACCCGTCACACAGCAAGCTAGAATATAATGTTGTAAGATCTGTTTGGTGGCTGGTTGATTAATGTCATTTACTAACCCTTAGACAAAACCAATTAAGATCCATGGTACGTGTTACTAATCTAACCCTCAAACAGTACCATGGTAGAAGTTTGAAAAGCTTTAAATAATCTATTAAGTATTTAGACAATAACCAGGACAATTCGGTATCACCTACATCAACAACGAAAACAAAACTAAAAGATTACAGTGTGATATACAAGGCAACACAAAAACTAAAGCATAGTTACGGAAGGATTTTTAAAATTTATTCAATGCTTCACGGAAATTTGCAGAAAAGTGCACGGTTTATTTTACACGATTTAACGAAATCCAGTAGAGAAAAACCAAAAAAACCAAATCAGTTAAACTATATTCTGTATTTTTTTTATATGTAAATTCTATACCGAGATGTCGCCTTCGTGCATTTCATATTTCAGGTTCATGATACACCAATTTTTTAAAACAGAGTAATTAGGAAAAATGAAAGGATATGGAGTGAATGTACATGTGACAGAGACACACACGATACATAGAAAACTCCAGTTTATCAAGGACAGGGTTTTTATTCCTGTCCACATCTTGATGCCTAGGTGGCCGAGAGGGCTAGACCGCTTGGTTATAAACTGAGGGTTCCGGGATTGCATCTTGTTTTTATGAATTGAAATCAAAGCAACAGTTAAACACGAATACATCTGAGCATTAACAGTGATATAGAGATCAACCTAAGATAAAAGTTGAAGCGGTGGATGCATCCTCCGAAGGCGGGACTGTTGTTGGTAGAGACAAAAAGGGGGGTGCGAGTTAGGAGTTAGAAATTTACAGAACATACAGACGAACATAGAATGTGATGTAGAAGACCAGAACCCCATGTTTAAAAAGATTGGAGCCCGGAGCCCAGAGTCTGTGATATTACCCAATTAAAAACTTTCCATATTCACACGGGGAACTATTGTATTTCTAAGTGCGGTTTGACTTTTTAGGTGAGCGGGGAAGGGATCGTCGAAAATAAAAATGCACGGGAAAACAGTAACTGATGTCGGAAATCGCTTTAAATTTAGGTCGAGAACCGGGAAAAGGTTACTTTTCAATAGTGTTTGTAAAATATTTTCCGTCCGAGAACGGGAGACTGTCGAGAAAAATTGACGGGATTTCGAGAATGGGACTCAACAAATAATGAAATTTCAATATGGAGGACTGATTGCAATAAATAAACAAATAAATAAAGGAAATTAGTAAGAAAGAGAAATACACTTCACTTATGGAAAAGCTATTTTTTACTTTGAAAATTGTTGATGCAACTGAATATCTTTTCGAGACGTTTGGTAGCCCTTAAAAGGGCTTTTGCTATCGCTCGGTATAAAATATTGACCAATATAAGGTCTGCCCATGTTCTAATTCGCACAGAGCCTGCTTCCAATAATCTATTTCTTAATTTTGAGTGAATCCTAAAATTAATACGACACATATTTCATTTAAATTCGACACAGAGTTTCATTCCTCGTCGATGTCAGGACAAAAAATTAGTCTGTGACAAAGAGAATATGTTATGACAGATTTTTCTGCCAAATCCTGGTCGAAGCGTCGAATGAGTCATTAACACCAGAGCTATGTAGTACTGTTTTTGGAACAGGCTTTCAAAGCAAGGACGGTGTATTTGGTGTTGTTATTTCCAAGAACACTTCTAAAAAAGTCTGTTTCACTTCCTTTAGATAATGGAAATTTTACAGTTTCTTCTTTATTTGAAAACCGATTTCTCTAACGTTTTGCATGTAGATCAAAAATGACCATACATAACTAAAAGATGACTCTGTTACGATTAAAAATATGCAAAGTTTTTGTGGCACGGGTTAAGAATTCCAAGTTTTTGAGGGAGAACAGGCAGAAAAATTTAATCTATAGGCAAGATGCATTTGGTTAATACTAGATTACCTGTCAACAGGTAAAAGGTGACATTACCCCTATTTCAGATTAGTCCATTCTCGGTGACAATCGCGAGCGGTAAATATTTTCCGTTTAACATAATATGATTTTGAAAAAGCTGTTTTTCCTCGAAAGTATACGATTTGTTAATAAATAATTACCGAATTTAGAAGTGTACGGCATTTTTACATAGTCATGCAAAATTGGGTTGAAATATACAGCAATGCAGTCAGCAGATTGCAAAATCCATTATCTAAAGGAAGTGCAACTGAGTTTAAATGTATTTATTCCATAGGGTCCTTTGTAAATTTTATGCTAGGCTGGCTGTTATCTTGGATGAGGAATAAACATAAAAGTCGCCAACTTTTAAAGAGACAACTTAAGGGCTTTTATGATCGAACTGAATTAAAATTATTCAAGAAATTTCAGAGGAGAAGATCTTTGAATGCATTTCTCATTAGTCCAGTGTTAAACCCGTTGGCAGCCATCTTGGATGGGGTACGAAGATAAGAATAACAAACTTTGAAAAGTTACCCTACACAACACTTATATATGAAGAAATTATATAAAAATTATTTAATAAGATCTTTTTTATGCATTTCCATCCAGTCCGATGTTAAACTAAGTTCCCCACTGGCGGCTATCTTAGATTGTGTGCAAAACTAAAAATAACAAACTATAAAAACAGTAACCAAAGGATTATTAGGATGAAATCTAACGGAAATTGTTTCCTCTGGCCCAGAAGCAAAGATCTTTCAATGCATCTCTATTGTCGTCAGCAACCTTGGATAGGATATGAACATAAAAATCTAAAGTTTTAAAGAGGTTATCAAAGGTCTATTATGACAAAAGTTGGTTAAAACTTTTTCAATGCATTTCTTATGTTAAATTATGTTCCTCGCTTGCATCCATTTTTGGTGAGGTAGGAACATAAAAATCACAAACTTGAAGAGGACTACTCAAAAACAACTGTGACCAACGTTTTGTTCCAAATTGTTCTGTCTTTACAGAGAAGTAGGACTTTGAATGGTTTCCCATAGGGTCCTTTTTTAAACTGTGTTTCCCGTTTGCGGCAATCATAGATGAGATACGAACTTATTATTTTGAATATTACAAACTTCTATGCACCTAAGGACTATTATGATTAAGTGCAAATAAAAATCAAACAATCAGAAGACCAGAAGTCATAACACATGGAAGAGGTGACAGTATTCAAGAGGGTGTAACCCCCATCCCCTTGAGTCTAGAGTACACACATTATTTGAGATGTACGTCCAGAAACCTTTTTCTACTTTTTGAGTTTTTTTTAAATTTAAAGTACAAGAACAAGATGCTTCTACTTTTGATTCCGTGGAGTCCATAGACTCAAGTGATCAATCCCAAAGAACCATGATTTTAGTTACCACGATAGTTACCACGATAGTTAAATTTTCACATTTTAAAGTTCTCGGTTAACCTCGAACTTTAAAATGATAAAAATTTAACTATCTCGATTTCAGAAATAAACGTAATAAACTGGAAACGATGTTAGACACTATATTTATCATCTGTATCCGTGAAGAAATATATCATACGGTTGATGATGTTATTGATAATTTGTGTGTAAAAAGAGTTTGTGGTTCTGTCTCATTTTCTTTTATATCTTTTTTTCTGAAAATAGGGAATGTAATTGCTAACAATAAGGCACAGGGTCGCGTTGCGACAGAGTAAACATTATACCTTTAAATACCAGTAATTGAATTAAATACAATTTATCGAATTTATTATGTTATGTGCATTTCCTCATAGCGTTTAAACATTTAAGTCGAACAATTAGAAATAATGGGGACTGTTTTATTTATCACGAGTGTAACAAGACATTAGTATCATTGATAGTTAGCCTTTGAGGACAATATGATTAACAAGGCATGTAGTTTATAAAATTATAAACACATTTGATCAATGTTTGATGCATAAAAGAAATTAACAGTTAACTGCAGAAGATATTTAAAAACCTATTAACACAAATGTGATCTGTTTTGAAACCTGACTATTTATTGAAAATAAAAAAGTTCAATTAGGGAGCGACCATTTGATGTTTAGGGGGAGGGAGCAAGGAAGGAATTCGAAAAAAAATTCCAGGTTCAAAATTTGGCGAAAAAAAACAAAAAGGACAGGAGGAAGCTGAAAAAAAAACAGGATGACATAAATGAAGCAAAATCTCTGGCTTGGACAAAATAAAATGACAGGATTGCTTCGAGGTAGAAAAAAGTCAGGCTCAAAGATTGCTTGAAAAATATATCCAGGATCAGATGTTCCTTCCTTGCTGCCCCTCCCATAAAAATGAAGGGTTCCTTCCTAAAATATGCTACTACCCTTGTTATAGGTATATGCTTGTTATAGGTGTAGTGAATTCAGCAAATTATGGCTGTCCTTGTTGTTTGATTTTAATTCTGCTGATGAGAGGTTACTCCTTAAAACGCGCCTACAGCATAACGAAATTTACCGTTTAATATGCAACTTGGGTATTGATTGTATTTAGATAACTAGGAAAGGTTGCGAAAATTAATACAAAAAGATTGAGGATTATGACTTCTATATAGGTGCTTCTAACATTACGAACGAGCGTGTGCAGTTTGTTAGTGTTTGGATGAATATGGCTGTATGTCTGCGATAAACAAGGCATCACCAGGTTAGATTGTTTATACATTACAGTAGTACAAATGCGAGCAATAATATAAATTAGACAAAGTGCCAATTTTTTCCACTACTCATCAAATGGTTTGTACATTTCAAAACTAACTAACTCTTTTTTGTCTTGCCTGATATGAATTTTTCCAGTTTTGTCGAAAGAGCGAAATAACTATCTCAAAAACAACTCTGGGTATGTTTAAATACTTCCTGTCATTATATGTATTACTTTTTAGAGAAAAAACATCTCTGCTCATCACCTGAAGCATAGTTAAAGTCTAGGTCGGCATTTTGTGCTTTCAGAATCATAACTCGTCTAGAATTTAAACATTAAAAACAATACAAAGATGTATACATTTTAATAATTTTTCAAATATTTAGTATAACGACTTCCCATTGCCAATTAACAAAAAAGTATCCAATGTGGCAATATGTAACGTTTTTTTTTTGTTCTTTTGTGTAGTATCTTTAAGTATGTTTTATTTACAAATTCAGGGACATATTTTCCGCTGCTTTATTAGTTATACTTAATATCGTTTTTTTTCTTTAATCAAATAATGGCATGGGTAGTAAATGCATATGGCACAAATTTAAGCAAATGGAACAACGCTTTGATTTAATTATGAGGTCACGATAACAGTACACACTTAAAATTGTCGGAAATTACAATCACAAGCCACAATCCAAAATGCATTCCACAAGGGAACTGCACTGCAAAAACACATTACAAACAAGAGACAAACATAAATAATGATAGGGACTCGGGGTATCTGGACTTGGTACCGGCACTAGTAAACGCCAGCGGTAGGGTTAAACCAGTTTTTGAGTACCCAAACTTCCCCTCTCTCTATCCCCTTTCCCTTTAGTATACTAACATAAGAAATAACACCCAATATAGGCAGACTACTAACTGTATGACGACTGTCCTGAAAAAGAAAGGGATGTGACAAAACGTAATTTATAATGGGCCAAAGAACGCTCGTCGTTAAACTACAGGTAAGCTCAAGGACCCTAGTCACCTTATAAAACACTGTCGCACTACGGAGGTATATATGCCTCTCACGTTTGTTGTCAGATCGACTGTGCTTTTATTATTAATAAGTTTAATGCTATTTTCAATGGTTCTGTCTTGGTTATTTTTGCATCGCATCTTCAGTCAATTTCAGTCTTCACTGGTACCCTGTCCAGAAAAAGTAGTTTCGATGGTTTCAGGAATCTGCATTGACGGTTCCGGCTCCGGATTAATATGTTCCCATGATATGTAAATGAACAGTATGAAGTATTTTTTCGGCCATCTTGTTACCATTGGTGTAAATCCTTGCCAGTGTGATTGCAGAAAAATGTCAAGAATCGTTAAATAATAGAATGTCATACCCATAAGTATTAACCACAATCCATAAAATTGCAGAATTGCGACTGTTCGTGAACATGCAAAAGTATCTACGAGCCAAAATGTGTATGCAACGATGCATGTAACAATAGCATTAAAAGTAACAGAGAAAACATCAGGACAAACGTCATATTGTGGATAATTTTTTCGATAAATGAATATTACGACCGCTATCGGTAGAATAAAAATAATCCAAATCAGATCAAATGTTAGCCAGGAAATCCACGGACTATCGAAACTTGACCCAAGGACGTGAGCGATAATTGGATATAATCCAAATGTTGACATAAGAATTGAACTAATGAGTTGAAAATGCACGTGGTTTGTAAATGGTCGAAATTTTAACGTGGTTACTAACCGAACTATTATCACTGCTTGCATTAAGTTTAATATCGCGCCAGCAGATTTGTCAAATCCATTCCATAATGTAGCCGTGTTCGCAGCAGACATGCACCCATAGCCAAATAATAGACTGAATACGTATCTAGAGCCTACCGCTACCTTTCTTGACGTCACTAATCCAAAGATCCCCTCGAGAGCTGTCATTATTCCAAATATCATTGAGCCAAGTTCTGCAATTTCTCCAACGTATCCAAACTGTCGAAATTGACAGTGGCCGTTAGCCGGCTGTCTAGCCGTAAAATTATAAAACGTCACATTATCAGGATATATGTTTTCCATTTTTTAAAATGTGGCCTTGTTGTCTTTTGTAATAAAAGAATATTTCAAAACACACGTTCTATGTGAACACTGAAGCTTTGTTTCGTATAAATATGGTAGCTAGATTTTATCAATTGACTGCACCTACACATGTATATACACCTACAACTTTAATCTAAAAATAAGTCAAATTACTTGGTATTCTTTTGTCTACTGTTCTTTAATATATGTTTATCCACCCGCACTTTGTATTATGCAATTCAATGAATTTCAGAATATGTTATCAAAGACACATATCCGGTTCGTTGTATTTTGTTATTTATATTTTTAAAAACAGTTTGACATAAATCAACCCGTTGCATATTTTATCAAAATGAGAAATCAAACTATATATTTTATGTTATCGACATAGAAATATTATCCCAATACAGATGTCTTCAGGGATGTCTTCTGTTTTCATTTTTAAGTCTCTCCTCTATTAGAATTTTGTCCCAACACAGATTTCCTCAGGGTTTTCTTCTTTTTTCATTTCTAAATCTTTCTTCTATTAGAATTTTTATCCCAATGCAGATTTCTTCAGGGTTTTCTCCTTTTCTCATTTCTAAATCTTTCCTCTGTTAGAATATTTGTCCCAATACAGGTGTCTTCATGGTTTTTATCCTGTTTTTCATTTCTGAATCTTTCCTCTATTAGAATTTTTTATCCAAATACAGATGTCTTCTGGATTTTCTCCTTCTTGTCATTTCTAAATCTTTTCTCGATTAGAATTTGTGTCCCAATACAGATTTCTTCAGGGTTCTCTCATTTTGTCGTTTTAAAATCTTTCCTCTATTGTGTCCCAATACAGATTTCTTAAGGGCTTCCTCCTTTTTTCATTTCTAAATCTTTCCTCTATTAGAATTTTTATCCCAATACATGTATCTTTAGGGTTTTTTCCTTTTTTCATATCTAAATCTTTCCTCTATTAGAATTTTTATCCCAATACATGTGTCTTTAGGGTTTTTTCCTTTTTTCATTTCTAAATCTTTCCTCTATAAGAATTTTTATCCCAATACATGTGTCTTTAGGGTTTTTTCCTTTTTTCCTTTCTAAATCTTTCCTCTATTAGAAATTTTATCCCAATACAGATGTCTCCTGGGTTTTCTCCTTCTTTTCATTGCCATTGACTACTGAAGACTGGACAAAGGAGAGAGGGAAAAAGGAAAAGACACTCTCTGTCTACCCTCTCATTTATGACAATATTTACCATATGACAAAGTCAGTGTAAAGAAACTTCTTTTGCAGACATATTCATCAAATATGTCTGGGTACGGCCAAATATGCGGACGGGGTAAATGGAGGTCGGGAGACAGGAGAAAGAAGAAATGGGGCAAGAGAAAGGAAAAGGGCCAACAGAAAAGGGAAATGAGAGAGAGACAACGGAAAAGAGAAGGGAGAAAGGAGAAATACACCCACTCGTCTGCCCCTCTTATATTAAGTTTAAAGCAATATGAACTTTATTTGTTCCATTTTTTTTTGGTTCCGGAAGAATTCATCATTTCAAGTTGATATGAAAGAGGATCAGCCTGGAATGCCAGCGAAGAAATTCTAGACTTTTACCCCACTGTACTATGCATGCTAGTATATTGATTACTCATGAAGTTTTCATGACAAGAGTGACAAGAGTGGTTATTTCAACTTTCCAATGGCGAACTTTCTGTTTTGAGCAGAAAAATTTTCCAAGATTTCCGCTTTTCACATCACAACTCGTTTGCTATTGTATATGTATCTCCTGTAAAATTAATGTGCACAGCAATTTTGTCAACAGACAACAGGACGTTACCGTCTCAAAATATGTTATGTTGAATCAGATATGTCACGATCGTTACCATAATTTGACAAATCACACCGGCGGATCCAACCTTCAAAAAAGGAGGGATTCAAAGAAGGTTCAAGTCGATTTTTGGCAGTTTTTATCAATTTTGCCAAACATTCTATAGGAATTTTTTTTTCAGGAAAAGGGGGTTCCAACTCCCGGAACCCCCATCTAGTAGTGGATCATTACAGTAATATTGCGTGTTTATTAGCGTGCTGACAAACAAAGACTATGGCAAAACCGGACTTTTATTTGGTAGACTGAGAGGTACCATAGATGGAGCAGATCATTCGTGTCCTTCCGGAGGACCTGGTCCTTCCGGGGTCCTGGTGATACCTTCATTTTGGGAGGTTCACGCTGCTAGTGCTTCGGTTTTGTGGTGATCTTGTTTATTTTTGTTGTCTGTGTCATATTGTCTTTATGTAACATCTTAAAATTCCTTTTTTTAAAACCTTTTTATTCAATAACTCGTCAGTCACCCCTAGCTTTTCTCTCTCGGCTTTTGTATTGTCTGCAACAGTATTCCAGCCTTGACCCACCTTTACTTTAAGGGTCCCACTGTGTAATTTGTCATCTAGGCATTGTATCCGATCTATCAACTCATGGTAAGAATCATTTTACTCAGTATGTCTTTAGTGACAGTATATATATAGCAAATGTGACTCAGTTTAGCTGCGACGTACTGTTTCGGCTATATAGCTCCGTAGGTTATTGCCATGGGTAAGAGATAAATGAAGAGCCAATACTGGGTAAGTAACATATAGGGTAAGCCTGTATACAACTTATTGATTTGAATGCATGCATGTTCCTTCACACATACCACAAGAACCCACGATAAGGCCCAGTAGGTGATGTGATGCAGAGTATAAGGATCAAATGTTTCATAGAGATGCGTATAAGGCTTTTCCTTGAGAAATATTTTTAATCATGAGTACTAGTAGTTTTCCTATTGTCACCATTTTCAGCAAGTGGCACACTCAAATGTGGGTCTCGATCAGGTTTAAGCGGGAGACGGGATTGGCCTTTTAAAGCAAGCGGGGAAGGGATCATGTCAAAAAAGTGCACGTGAAAACGGGAAAGGATGTCGAGCCCGAAACGAGAACCATTGAAAATTGAGGTCGGGAACCAGGGAAAAAAGCGAGCTCTTTAAGAGTCTTTGTAAAATATTTTCTCGCTCGGGAAACGGGAAAATAGAGAAAATTGGAGGGGTTTTGGAAAAAGGCCCCAAATCTCTGAAAATTATGGAGTAAAGAATATGCTATATTTTAAAACTTACATGTATCTAAAAAAATATAATCATATTATCAGTAAACACATTCTACCATGTAAGCATGACCCCAATTTTTGTCTCGCCTGTGACGAGTGTCGAGAAGGCGACCATAGATTCCGTCGTCGTCATATTTGGTTAAGCCAGATGTTAACTTTTTTATGAACATCAATTGTGATGAAGTATTCAGTACAAATTCTGGATTGCATCCTAAGTTTATTCAAAAGAAAGAAATAACAGATTTTCTGTAGATATTCTGTCATTAGTTGGACTAAATTTTTTTCCATTAAATTATTTTTTTTCATATCTGTGCACCTGCATGCCATGATGGGTAAACATTCATAACAGAATTACGTCACTTTTACACATATTTTCCGAATTAATAAATTTTGCTAATTTCACTGAGGGTCCAAATATCAACAATGTTGAACATAAAATTGGGATTAAGGAAATTAATTCTGATGTAGAATTGTTGCATATAGTCAATGAATTACTTTTAATTTTTTGAATTTTTGCACATTATAAAGTATTTTAGACATTTTTCCCCTTTTTGTTATTTCTAAAAATCCGCACTTTTGGTCGTAAAATAGGTCTACGCCTTTAGGATAAGGCAGTCAGGGTAGAGCTTATTTTTAGTTTAACACCCCCTTTCCCCGTGTCATGTCAGAGAGAACTTTTGTCACTCTAAAACATAAGTTTTGTACCGGCCTGCCTTCCGCGTACACTACAACAATAAACAAAAGGGGTGCACAGCGAGAACTGCACTCCTGTGACTGGATATGTACCGGCCTGGTTACCGCGCACAAACGACAATATACAAAGTGGTGGATCGGGGTTTCAACTGTAATTCTGCACACCCGGCTCTCAGCAACAACGACTCTGATTTACCGCGAATAATAATTTAATAACTTTAGCATGCAAAATAACAAGTTTACATAGATGGCTCCGATCAGTACAGTACTAAAATCCAATCTGATCAAAATACAAAATCAAACAATATTTATAACAATTTAACAATACAAGCCGGAACCTGACATTTGTCACTAATTTTGAGTGATAAATTCCCCGTGGGATTTAAACAACTTAGCACAATATAACAATTGAAATAACACAAATATAAAAGAAAATTATCTTTTCAAACGCCGGCGAGAAAACGAATGTAAATGTCTCTAAAATTGCAAATTGGATAAGTTAATAAGAGGATTAGAAAAAGGGCGAAAAACAGTTTTATAGCTAATTACTAATTAAAGTCTCAAAATAATAAAATAAAATTTTTAGAAATAAGTATTCCAATATAAAAAGGTCCAAAAAGTCTAGTAAGATTTTTGACAAATTTTACACCACGACAACTCGCCCCTCCTCCATTTGAAGCACGACCTCGTGCTTGGTTTTTTTTCTTTTTATCGGTGATATTCATATTGATAGTTCACATAATAGGGAGGTTGTGGAGTTGTTACGGTCCGACTTAATGCAGCATGCAGTTGGTCTTTCTCATTGTTCACAATTTTTAATTTTTCTTGTAATTCCGCGACTTGCTTCATGAACTCTCCAAGTTTAACAATCAGAACGGCATTTTCATTTTTTTTTGTTGATCAATTTCCACACAATTCATTATTTTTTTCTGCTGCTATCTGAATAACACTTAACTTTCCTTGAACACTATTTTGCAAATGTTAAATATGCTGTAAATAACTAGGACACTTATCACACACTACTAACGACTGCACTTGTTTGTCCTCCTGAAGACGCATATATTGTTATTGTTGAAGACGCACTTGTTGTTCTTCCTGAAGACGCACTGCTGTTCCTCCTGAAATTTTAATTTAGTTGAAATTTGATCTCTTTCGATATGAAGTGTTTGTATATCTTGTTTTAAACTTTCAAGTTTGTCTTTTTGACAGTTAATTTCAGATCGCTGTTTCCCCAATTTCGTTTTCACGCTGGATAATTCTGCTTTAACGAATGTTGATAAGTCCATGTAAGTTCTAAGTGCGCTATCTCGTAAGCTTGTAAATGGTAAATTTCTGAGCAAAGCTTTTGCTTTATAGACAAACACAGGGCACTCATCAAGTCGAATGTAAGAAAACTTGGCGCTATCAAATTGTGAGATGTGGGCACTTAAAACAGGTGGTCTGGATTACATTTCGAAAATTACAAAAATAATTGCCAAAATTTGAAAGTATCAATAGTATATCCATATGAGAAATTCTCTCACGTACAAGTACATCATAACTGAAAAATATAGAGAGCATACATCTCTCGCACGGGGAATCGTTTTACGGACTCCACACTGCAGGAGAGACAAACTCCAGTCGTAAATGGTGAATAAAATGATATGGAGTAAATGCACATGAGACAAAGTCTCTACAGATACATGGTAAAAAACAAGCAAAGGAACAACGCTTTTATTGTTTGTCTATATGTTGTAGTTGTCCACAAGCTTAAGACACTAGTGCTTTTGTCGGGCAAAGGATGACAGTGATTGTAAGAGCACTTTGCCAGTTTAATTGATGTTTGTTGACAATCCCGCACCCATGAGCAAGAAAGACATGGATGTAGCGTTGCTCGACAATTAGCAAAGAATTCCGCTTAAACCGGTGCTAGGGGCCGTCTTGAACTTACTATGAGGTATGAGCAAAGCTTATTGTTGAAGGCCTCATGTCGACTTCAAGATGAAGAACAACAATAAAAGCGTTGTTCCTTTGCTTGTTTTTTACCATGTATTTGTAGAGACTTTGTCTCATGTGCATTTACTCAATATCCTTTTATTCATTATTTGAATCTAAATACTTCTTCATACGCGTCATATCACGCTCTTTTTGTGATTTTGATTTTGTCTTTTCCTTAACGTCACTTAAATTCACATGATCATGAATTCTAATTGATGAAATCGAAGGTTAATTATGACACATTCTTGCATAATGTCCAAATTGTTTACACGAGAAACACCTTTTCTGAACGGCGAAGCAGAACACAGTTTTGTGCTGATTTCCACATAGCGCACACTAGATTTCGACACATATCAAAAAACCATGATCTCCATTGTGACTTGAAGTTATATTCCATTATTGTTTTATCTCCACGCTACTGAACACTTGGGAACTATTAACTCGCTTGTTGCTCAAGGTATCGGGAAAGTCTGTCTAGCTAAAAGGTCAACACAACCCGGATCTTTCTGCACCAATTTGTCAGAGAGAATTTTTGTCTCTCTAAGACTCAAGTTTTGTACCGCCTGCCTACCGCGTACACTACAACAATAAACAAAAGGGGTCCACAGCGAGAACTGCACTCCTGTGATTGGATATGTGCCGGCCTGGTTACCGCGCATAAACGACAATATACAAAGTGGTGAATCGGGGGTCAACTGTAATTCTGCACACCCGGCTCTCAGCAACAACGACTCTGATTTACCGCGAATAATAATTTTATAACTTTAGCATGAAATATAACAATTTTACATAGATGGTGCCGATCAGTACAGTACTGAAATCCAATCTGATCAAAATACAAAATCAAACAATATTTATAACAATTTAACAATTCAAGTCGGAACCTGACATTTGTCATTTATTTTGAGTGATTAATCCCCCGTGGGATTTAAACAACTTAGCACAATATAACAATTAATATAACACAAATATAATTAAAAATTATCTTATCAAACGCCGGCGAAATAAAATTTTTAGAAATAAGTATTCGAATATAAAAAGGTCCAAAAAGTCTAGTAAGATTTTTGACAAATTTTACACCACGACAGTCATATTATATTTCATCTATTCTTCTCCTATTTATACTATCGAAATCACAGTGGTCGGAATATGACAATGTCTGTCTAAATTCATGATAAATTAACGTTTCTCGTTTTGTTCGGGTGTGATTGAGTCTACTGTAATATCAAGGTTACAAAACAACAGCGCCCTCTTGTGCATTCAATTAGTAGGAACTAATGTTAGTTTGTACATTTGTAAACTTGTTGATTTGTAAACTGCTAATGTGCGTACTGAAAGACTTTTCAACGAAAACAATAGTTTATGAAGAAATATACAATCTATGCATTTAATTACGCAACCGGACACATTTTGCAAAGTTAATGAAATGTATATCATAAATCATAATTACAGCATTAGCAGAATGAAGAAGATAACGTTTCTCGAAATAAAAAAAACGAGATAAACCATTTAATGGAAACAGAAAAATACCAGCAACAAATTGCAAAAATACATTTATATGATTAAAAATATAACAGAATAAAACTTTATAAATGAGAAAGACACCGTTCACAAATCAACAAAGTACATTTTGCATTCTTTGAATTTTCACAACACACATTTATACTACAATTAAAACATTACAAAATAACAGTTTGCAAATAAGGAAAACACGGTTTACAAATCAAGAAAGTACATTTAACAAGCTTTGAATTTTGGCGGAAATCCCCTTCTATACTCACTTACTGTATACCAATTATTTTTCTGTTTACAAAGATTGTATTGTTTTCAGCAGTTCTACATCAATCTTATTATTTATTTTTTTACAGTAACTGTAATATTTGCAAGAAGCTTTTGTCTAAAATTAAACGTTATATCAATCTGAAATCCATCGTATATATATATATATTTTTTTAAAGATTGCATATCACTTCTTATCAATTCCTATTGCAACATTTTACTGTATAACGAGTAGATGACAATTTTTTAATCTATGAATTAACCAATGTTTTTCGCGAAAACTGAAGATAAGAAAATATTTGATGTTACATTGGTACTTTTTTTAAATTCTCTATTCATCATCTCAGACAGATTTGGCATAGTTTTTCTTGGCAACTAAATATCCCCATCCCTTGTTGTCAAATTAATTGCTCCAATATCCACCCGTCTAATTAGACTAGGATCTTGTTTCTGACCTTACATTGATTACGTGCTACGTGTACAATGTTTCAGGTTTTTTCGGAATAATCTTCCAGGCAAACCATCTTCAGAGGGGGCCTAAATTTTTTAATTAAAGTTTATTATCTATAGATAAATTATATATTTTGCTTTATCTATAGTGTCAAATTAATTGATCCAATATCCACCCGTCTAATTAGACTTGTCAAATTAATTGATCCAATATCCACCCGTCTAATTAGACTAGGATCTTGTTTCTGTCCGTTAAATTGTCAAATTAATTGATCCAATATCCACCCGTCTAATTGGATCAATTAATTTGACAATTATTTTGACAATTTTGGCATCTCCGGAACTTTGTGATATTGCCATATATGAACATATAAATGAAATATTGACCATATAAAATCGTATTCCACAAGAGAATGCGGGATGATGGTTTATTAATTTTTACAGGCAATTCTAGAGAGTTAGAAAGCCTGTTTGAACTTGCAAACAATAAAGATGACCTATTGAAATTTACCTATGAAATTAGCAAAGAATCTATGAAATTTCTAGATACAGAAGTATTCAAAGGTGATCGATTCAAAATCGATAATATACTTGACATAAAATGCCACAATAAAGCAACTGAAAAATTTCAATATCTACACAGGTTATCAAAATCAAACCATCCTCAAAGTTGCTTTAAATCCTTTATTAAAGGGGAAGGCATACGAATTTTGAGAAACACAAATAACTCAGAAATATTTAAACAGAGACTAAATTTATTTGCTGAAAAACTAAAGAAGAGGGGTTACAACGAAAAACAATCCCTTAAAATCTTAGAGAAAATCAATCATATTGAAAGAAAAAATAAATTAAAGAAACGTATCAAAACAAAATTTAAAAGTTTTGATTGTTGTACTTTTGTTACAAAGTACTACACGAGAGCAGAAAAACTTCTAAAGGTCATTAGAAAACATTGGCACATAATTGAAAAAGATGAAGCCCTGGAAGATATATCGAGAAAAAAGCCGACTGTGGCATTTAAAAGGGACAGAAATTTAGCAGAACTGATTTCAAGACAAGACAAGACAAGACAAATACTTTATTATCCTCAGACACTCTGTGTACAAGAGGCAATATAAGTTATTACAAACAAAACATTTACAATAGCGACAGGGACAGTAATATTTACAACTGTCACATATGATATCACACATATAAACATACACACATCTCGAAGTGTGATTTCCATTCAAAATGTTACATAAAATAAATAATAAAAATACATGTCGAGTAGACCCAAATAATTTTTGTACGTATTTGATATATTACCACGTGGATTATCGTAAGATTTAACCTGAAGAAAAAAGAAAATTAGTAGTGAATATATCATGGAAGTAAAACTATATCATTCTATACATTAATCATCACAAAGTGCAATTGGAAATTATAACAATCGATTATCACATCAAACGGAAATGAAGGATAAATAACAGGTTGGGGAAAACCCCAATTGGGGTACTATACCCCAATTGAGGTATAATATCCCAATTGGGGTATATGGTTATACCCCAATTGGGGTATCTGGTTAGTTTTATATAGATTATTTTTTCTCAATTCAATGGCGCGTAAGGAAACATTATACATGAGAAACTTCGTGATTGCTGTCATCAAATGACATATCGATGCTTCATTTCACCAGCAGGGAAATTTTAAGAACGTAAAATCATATATTTGATTCTCAGTCAAAATCAAAGATCATCGCAATTGTAACTGGTTGTAATATCAAGGCAAGAGAAACGGGGAGTGTGTGAAAATAAAATCTAGTTGAACTGAAGTTTAGTTTGTAAAAATAAACAAAGATATTGAAGTTTCAAAAACTATTGTTACAGACTACTTTCAGAGTATTTTTAAGACATGGACAAAGAGAGAAAACTCTGAAAGAAATCAAATGACATGTTTATTTGAATATTTCTCCCTTCTTAATTTCTTTAATAATCAAAGAATATTTTCCTAAATCTATCACAGTTTGCTTTATTCGAATGTAGAAAGAGTTTTCGTTTAGATAAGCAGCATAGAACGATTGTTAGCTCCTCAAGTCTTATGTTATCTCTAAATCAGAGTCACTGGTTTGTAAAATCATAAATCGATCTGCAGAAAATTTGCATTATCCTTTTGACAACAGAAGTATATCATCCGAAAGCTCTTATGCTATAGATTTATAATTATTACGTATGGTGATGCGCCATTCAATCCCTAAAATATAATTAACAAATAACTGGTAATATACCCTAATTGGGGTATAACTATATACCCCAATTGGGATATTATACCTCAATTGAGGTATAGTACCCCAATTTGGGTTTTCCCCAACCTGAATAACAAAAACGTACTTTTCTTCGGAGAATGTAAGTATTATAAAGAATGTAAGTATTATAAAGAATCAGAATTATTTCAAGATCTTGTTTTAAACGTAAGATTTACAGCAGCTCTATAAAAGCTTTTTTTTTTTAAGTAAAAGGCACTGTAAATTAACTATTCATAATATTCTTGTTATTTGTTTTATAAAGCAACACACGTTATGGTACAATTTTTCATTACAATATGACAACATGTACTTAAGTTTATTATGAGACCGATATTTTGTGTAATAATCTGGGATATACTTTTTTCGAATATGCTTAATTTGAGGATTCTCACATATAAATAAATAATGAAATTGGTCTCCAATAGTTCTACAAAAATTACAAATTCTGTCATGTTTTGGTATATTAGCCCACCTCCCAGTTTCTATTGGAAACTTCACATTTGAGCATCTCAGTTTACACATAAGTAATCTGTCAGCTTTGATTAACCTCATTAAATATGGTTCAAGCTGAAATTCAGTTTTAAAGGTACTATAAAAATCCCTTCTAGACGAATTATTTTTTTGCGAAAACCAATGTTGAATATATTGATCTAATAATTTCTGCTTCAACAAGGACTTTAATAATTCTTTTTTCATTGGAATTTGATCATCCCATATATAACTCAGTCCTGTATCATCAAAAATCTTTTTAACATAATCAATCCACTTAAATCTTACCACATTACCTTCGTGAAGTTTTAACATAAGTTTGAATAAATACTAGACAATTTATTATCACTTGTAATAATACTATTCCAAAAACTACACATTCTTAACTTTATTATAATTTCTAAGGGAAAACGACCGAGCTCTCCATATACCATATAATTTGGAGTATTGCTTCTTAAATTAAGAATTTTTTTTGCAAAATTGAAGGTGTATCCTTTCAATACCGTCCTTGTTTTCAAATCCCCATACTTCACTAGCATAGGCTAATATTGGAGCTACAAGTGAATCGAATAGCTTTATTTGAAGGTCAATTGGAATCGATAAGTTTTGTAATTTACGATAAAGTGCATAAAGCGCTTTGTTTGCTTTATCTATTAATTTTTTTCGAGCACCACAAAAATTGCCATTAAAATTAAACAATGAACCTAAATTATTATAACTATCAACAACATCTAAATTCACACCATATAGTTGGAAAGGTCTGCGGACTTTGTATTTTCTTTTACTAAACACTAATATTTTTGTTTTCAAAGTATTAACAGTATTAACAGTATTAAGTTTCCACTCATTGCAATATTCCTCAAATTTACATAATGCATTTTGAAGATCATTTTCACTTTCAGCTATAATAACAGCATCATCAGCATATAGTATAATAAAAATCCTTAGATACAGCTGTGTTCCAAACACTTTTCAGATACAGTTTCAAGATAACAAACGCCATT
>MJUU01047365.1:131415-146283 GCA_002080025.1 Modiolus philippinarum | reverse complement strand
TGAACCACTGAATAGATTTTCATGAAACTTTAACACAGTCTTTATGACATAATTTAGATGTGCACCTCTTATTTCATAATTTGATTTGATTGATTTTTGCGGTTTCCCATAGCAAAACATGTACTTGGCCATAACATTACAAGTGGGTACCCGTCTCTTATCTGCTACTCCTCCTGAACCACTTAATAGATTTTCATGAAACTTTAATACATTCTCTATGACATTATGTAGATATGTACCTTCTATTTCAAAATTTGATTTGACTGTTTTTAATTTCTGGAATCAAATGGGGGTGCGGGGGGTATTTATTAGTGAGCCGTTTGCTCAAAGTTATTCTAGTTTGAAATTGAAACGATCACAGTAATCGGTTATTGATTGGTTCCCACTCCACCAGGATGTCCGCTTTTTAGCTCACCTAGTCCGTCTGTCGTCCGTCCGTCCGCTAACTTTTATTCAAAGATCTTCTATGAAACTACTGGGCCAATACGAATAAAACTCGGCTTGAATCATCACCAGGGTATGCACTTTCAAGTTTGTGATGTTTATGTCCGTAGACCAAACAACATGGCCGCTGTTACTAAAAATAGAACAAAGGGGTAAATTGCAGTGTGTTTTGCAAATTACACGAAACCGTTACAGATATAAAAAATCTGGCTGGGATAAAATAATCGGCATGATGAGATGTACCCGCCCTGCAATTATGGAGAATATCCGATAACCTGTCTTGGAGTTATTGCACCCTTTTCGTAAACTTTTCGTTTTTTCGTTACTTTTAGTCTTATATATTGAAAATGGTAGAAGATAGAAGTAAAGTTTTTATTACAAAAATGGTCAGCATAGTAAGATCTACATGTCCTGCAATTTTGAAGAAAATCTGACGACCCGTATAGGAGTTATTGTAATTTTTTCTTTGAATTTTCACGATTTTTTAAAGTTTTTACACTGTTTGAGAAAGGGTTAGAAGTTAATTGCAAAAGTGTTGAGCTTTTCAAGGACTACAATTTCTGCATATATCCAGCAGGTTCGCATCTCATCCAAGGTGGCCGCCACTAGGGAAAATAGTTTAACATAGGACCTAATGGGAAAAGATCTTCTCCTCTGAAATCAACGAGTAAATGGGAGGGATCAATATTTGTAACAATAGTCCTCAGGTGGTCCCCATTAAAGTTTGTGATTTTTGTGGTTGTACCTCATCCAAGATGGCCGCCCTCGGGGAGTTTAACATAGTTTAACATAGGGACCCTATGAGAAATGCTTTCAAAGACCTGCTTTGCTGAAACTACCCAACCAATTGTAACCAAACTTGGTCACAATAGTCCCTGGATGGTCCCCTTTAAAGTTTGTGATTTTTATGTTCACACCTCATCCAAGATGACCCCCAGCGGGGAACATATGTATGTGATTTTTTGTGTCGCCTGCACCTAGTGCAGGATCGACACATATGGATCACTATCCTTCGTCTTGCGTCAGTCTGTGTATATGTGATTGTGTATGTGTATCTATATGTTTCCATATGTGTTCATGGTGTTTTATGAAGTATGGAAATGATCTAGAACTTTTTCGATTTCTTACACTTCTACATGTTCAAGGCCAATCTATTATACAAATTGTTATTAATACTAAAGTACGCACAACGAAATTTGCCGCAGCTTAAATCACTGTAGCTATTTGGTTTTAAATAAGACCCTAATAAAACATATATGTATCATTTTCTAATTTTTTGCCGCTACTCTTGGTATATTTACGGAAATAATCAAAGTTCAAATAAAAATATTTTTCATAGACCTTCATGTTAATTCCACTCAAATTTTAAAGAAATTCTATGTGGGAGTCATTGATGAATGATTTACGCAAACCAACAAACCAATGAAAAGACAACAAATCCATTGCCGATGGATTACTTATTTGCATATAGGGTGCTTGTTGTTTATTCGGGTGGCCAATGAACAAACAGAATTTTTATTTGTTTACTAATTTACATAAAAATGTTAAGGTAAATCTGAGAATAAAATTTGCAGAACCAATATCCAGTTACCGTTTATTTTTATTAAAATAAATTTGTTTACAGGTAAAATGTTTTTGATGACACTTTGTTAAGTAATTACATAATTAATTTTTTGCTTCGCAATCGAGATTAACTCCCGACCCACGTGCTTTGGTTAATCGATAGACCCCAGGGCATTATAACAATAATTACAGGTGTTCAGTTAACCAGGTATTACTCCCTCTGTTTTCGACTCAAATTTTCTGTCAAAATAACACAGGAGAGTAATGGAAAACTTTTTAACCATTTGTTGTAAAATTATGGTAATGCATGGCATGAAGCGGCAAAAAATTAGCTTTCCATTGGTGTATGCCATGCCATCCTTTAATATTTACTCAATAAGATATTTGGAGAAAAGTCGCGGCAAATTTCGTTGTGGCTACTTTAATTTATCTATTCATTTCAATTTCTGTTATACTAACACATTTATATATTACTTGTTACTGTTTAACTTTGACATGTTTGTATATTGTACCTCGTCATTTTTAGGAGAGGGCTTATATAGGCAATGCCTGCTGCCCAATCCTATTTAGACTGATTTCTAAATAAAATATTGTTTGAATTAAAATTGGCCTCCGATTTCGATATTTTTGGTAATGAGTACTTCCTTTTTGATTACTTTTGGATTATGGCTTTATCCATTCTAATTGATTCTAATGCTACTGATGAGAGGTTACTCCTTGAAAGACGCGTACACCATAACAAAATTTACCATTAATTATACAACTTGGGTATTTATTGTATTTTCAAAGAATTTTAAAAAAGGCAGACGGGCGGACGGATGAAGGAAATAACTTACGGGTATTCCGGTCAAAGTCAGATATATGACAAAATGAATATCTATCCGTGTTTAAATAAAAAAAAGGATATGGAGAAAATGTACCTGTGTCAAAGTCCCAATCACCAACATCTGGACGTACGCTTTTATTGTTGTCCTTCATCTGGAAGTCACTATGGGGGCTAATGCTCATGCCTTATAGTGAATTCAAGACGGCACATAGCAACGGTTTGAGCGGGTCATCAACGGTACACTCCTCCATATTAAACCCAATCATGACAAATGAATTTCTAACAATGTAATACGTCCTTTCTGGAAGTCTGACCTTCAGAAACTGTTAACTATTCAATATGTAATACGAAAGAACCACCGATGAGATGCTGAGAACGACCCGGAAGAAATTGATGACAAACAAGAAACGCGCTCAATCTTTTTGGGAATCCTGTAGGATTTTGAAAAAAATAGGCAATATTTTCAGTGAGGCAATTGCCTCACTTGCCTCAATTGTAGTTACGGCCTTGTTAAATCTCGAAACCCCATCTTTTCAAAGGCTATAGATGTCATAGATCTGTGATCTGTAGGTGCACTATGACCATACTGCCCACGATTAAACGTATATATTGTTTTACAATATTTTAAATATGTATTTTAAACAGATTATTAACAATATGATACATGGGATCAGACACAAGTTACATGCAAGATTACAATTTAAGAAAAACATGAAGACGTGAAGTTAAACCAAAAACTATCAAACTTTCTGAAATTTGGACCTCTTTCACTGTGGCAACCAACGCAAAATAAAAAAAGATGGTAACTAGATAACATCTAGATAACTCCCTTAGTAAACTTAATTGGCTTTTTATAAATGAAGATTTGGATTTACTAAAACTTTTGGGACAATTTATATATACTGGATTTGAAAAACGAAGAAAGTCTAACATAATTAATGTGAATGATATATAGGTTGATATATATATACGAGGGTTGTCCGTAAAGTTCGTGGACAAGGCTAAATAAAAAGAAAAGCAGCGTTTTATATATTTATATTTTGCATATTTGTAAGTCTTAAGCTTGTATGAATTCGGATATATAAAAGTTGATCCAATTATGCCTGCAAAATTGCAAATATGTCTTCGTAAAAAGCCCCGGAATAGTGTCAAACACAGTGTGTAATATTTATTATTTTGTAGGTATTTCATTGAATTCGGTGAATAGTGAAATGAAAATTCGTTGCAATCTTAATATTATGTCTAACATCAAAACTGCAAAATTTCAACATTTAAAGATTTGAAATGACAAATTAACAAAGGTTTTAATGTCTCTAGGCAAAATCACAAATTCTAGAAAACCTGACGTTTTTCGATAACGCGGAGCAGTGACGTGACTCCAGTTTCGCTCAGACATTGGGAAACGCCGTGAAATGTCAACATATTCCCGAAATATTTAGAAAAGGGCATGATAAATTGTGTTTTGCATTACAATTCAAGTGATACAGAAATTTTTGGACAAAAGAACCAGTTTAAAGAATGGATAAAATGTGTAAAACTAACCAACTTTCATAATTATATCTCAAACTGTATAAGTTCCAGGGTGTTAGTGAACATGATTTCCGACTATAAGTCAATGAAGTTTGCAAGTGGTTCAAATTGATAACTTTTCCGTACAAGAAACTATATCAAATGCCCATATATCCATATATTTTTAAGACAAAAAAACTGCAAAAATTCCGAATTTGTTGAGTTGCGAGTTCATTATAAAATGTAAAACGCAAAGATTAGGACATCAGACAACGTCAACATTTTACAAGTTTGTGCTCCGGGTGTACAGCATTAGTCTGTTTTGTTTCGACAAAAAAGTAATTAATAGTGCGTTGATTGTGATGATAGCATTGAAACACATTGTAAATGAAAATATTAGTTTCATATACATTCTCGTTGCTTAGCAATTTTTATTTAGATTCTCCACGAACTTTACGGACAACCCTCGTATATTTATTTTTATAAGTAAATATATGGAATAGGTATAAGATACTATAAAATATATTTGAAATACAATGGCTCTGCCCCAACCCATATAAACATAGTGTTGTTGTTTTTTCTTTTGTAATATTTGTGTACAAATCAATGTCAATCCTTCTTTATGTGACCGGAGGGTCAGTCCATACATGAAAATCAGTTTAACTACCAGCGCCTTCTCGTCCGGGCTGCTTCGTAGCCAGCTTCGTTACAGAATGAGCTAAAGAAATATTCCGTTAGCCCAGTCGATTTTTACTGGCTATATATCTACTACCTGAATACAACTCAGGTATGCACCTCCGTGACATCCCCCCCCCCCACCAATAGTCATCATACTCGCCGTATGTATGTTTTTCACACACTACAACTGCCAGTGCCCGGCTAGTTTTCTTGTTCTATCCACTGCACAGGTGCTTGAGGACAGGACCCTGTATTGGGCCCTATGGTTCTTCCCCCCTTTTATAATATTTACTCCATTTTTCAATATTGGCCATTTATTTTTGCTATTTTGTACTAATATAACATATATCTATCGTCAATTTCCTATTTTACTATCAATGTACATTTCGACATATAGAGGGAAGCGATATGTCGAAATGCACATTGATAGTAAAATAGGAAATTGACGATAGATATATGTTATATTAGTACAAAATAGCTAAAATAAGTGGCCAATATTGAAAAATGGAGTAAATGTTATAAAAAGGGGAGGAACCATAGGGCCCAATACACGGTCCTGTCCTCAAGAACCTGTGATCCACTGTGGGTCTTTTAGTTGGAGCGCCAATGTGACCGGAGGGTTAGTCCATACATGACTGAAATCAGTATTTTAACTACCCGGGGATCGAACCCTGGACCTTTTGCTTCGTAGCCAGCCTCGCTACCGAATGAGCTAAAGAAATATTCCGTTAGCTCAGTCGATATATCTACTACCTGAATACAACTCAGGTATGCACCTCCGTGACATTTATATTGTATGCTCTATGTAAGGGCCCTTAAATTGGAATAAAATATTCTTCTTCTTCTATGGTGGAGAGAAAGGGGGCAGTAAAAGGGAGAAAGGGATGAGAGAAAGGATTAAAGAGAAGATGGGCACAGCTAGCGGTTTGAATTTACCGCCAATGACTAGTTCAATTATCAGTAGCCAAAGAGGGGAGGTAATTCAGAGAAAGTAAACGACAAATTATTTGTAAGATCTTATGATGTTCTGCTTACTTGTTTATCAGTTTATTCCATACTGTATACCTGTATTTGATATCTTGTAACAAACCATTCATTTTACCAACATGACCATGCTGTTAAATGTTTCAGATGTGTCCTGTTTTTAACAGAGGAGGGGTGCAATTGGCAGGGATTTTTAATAGATCAAGAAAACATACCTCATCTCATAATGTGAATGGACCTGTCAGAGGTGCATTGAAAAGGGTTGTACAGGACACTATTCTTTTAAGGGGTACCGCCCACTTTGCGATTGTCCTAGATTATGACCCTGAAAACGTCACACTTTGGTTGCAGGTTCAATTGGTCTTTGCTCTAACTTACTTCATGTACTTGGTGTGTAATACCTCTGAGTGTAATACAAATCCCACCTCTTAGCAGAGATGGGGCAATTGAATAAAGTAATTGTAATTGGCTTTAATTAATTACAATTTCTTGTGTAAGTGAATGTAATATTTAAAATGTAATTGAGCATATATATTTTATAATTACAAGTAATTGTAAATAATTATAATTACATTGCAGATTTTTGCTGTAATTACCATTTACTTTTACATTACATTTCAATGACATTTTGGGAATTTTTCCACTGTTAATCGGAATAAATAATGTAAATAAGTAACATTTTATAAATGCCTATACATATATCTACCACTGTCACATCATGACATTCATTCAAATTAGCTTACATATAATATGTTCAGTCGATTTTTTATGTTATTGATATTGTCTTGTTTGTTTTCATCATGCCATAACCATTTACTGTAAATGTGTTTGCGCAATAAATATTGTCTATTGTCTATATTTTGGTAACAAATTAAACAATATTTTTTTTTAGAATTTTGAACAATGTGAAATTTTAAAACAAAACATAACTTACCTTCAAATTTTAGTGATTTTATGTATGATTCTCAAAATCAGTATCTTGTGGACAATATAGAATGTTTTCTTATTTTCAATGAATATTATCATTTGTGATTGTTTTTCACATCAATAACATTGTTTTTTAAATGTGGAAGGCATGAATAGCTGTTTTTACAACATTTACATTGTACATTGTTTTATAATATGGAAGGTATAAATAATTGTTTTTAACAATAATTAATATATTGTTTTATGTGGAAAGTAGAACACTCAATCTTAAATGATAATTGGTCATGTTGGTGTTAAATTTGCCCCAAGCATGTGCATTTTTTTGAGTCACAGTCATATTGTTATTTTGATGTACTATAAGTTTCATTGAAAAATTAGAATACTTTCATTAGGTAATATAAAAGACTTCTTCTTAAACCATTTTCACTCAGTAGGAAAATTCACCTTCTTTCTTAAACATATATTGAAATTCAAAAGAATTCACATTATTAAAGAATATATATTCTGAAAATAAGGAAGGAATCAGTCCTGGGGGGAGGGGGGGTGGTACTCTCAATTATCATCTGTACCTAGGCTGGTCACCGGAAAAAAAAATTAACCCAAAAAAATAGTACATTTATCAAACTACCCCCCCCCCCAAAGAAATAGTTCTTTTTCAAATCACCCCCAAAAAATAGTTGCTTAAATATTAAGTGACCCCCCCAAAATATGTTAAAAAAATATACCTGTTGCATTTTTACATAAAAAAAGAAAAGTGAAATTACATTGACAAAATTTAAAAGTCTCTTCAGTTTAACATCTTATAAAATTAATTACTAGACCAATGTAATCAGTGTTGTGCTGACAAATCGGTTGACTTTATCATTTGAGTAAACCCCATATGTTTATCCATGGTATATTTCTTGATTTTCTATGCAAACAAAAACCCAAAAATATGACATATTTGCCTACCCCCAAAAATATCTAACAATTATTTATACCCCCCAAAAATAGCTAATATTTTTTCTAACCCCCCCNAACCCCCCCCCCCCCAAATAGCTTGGAATTTCTTGAACCCCAAAAAATAGCAAAATTCAGAAATTTACACCCCAAAAAAAAGAGTACCAGCCTAGGTACGGGAAAAAATTTGAAGTACCCCCCCATGGGAATCAGTTTTACAATCATTTTAGGGGTTCACACTGTTATGTTTTATTTTTAGCTCACCTCACGAAGTGAGGGGGGCTTATGTGATACCCCTAGCGTCGGCGTTGGCGTCCGCATCCGGTTAGGAAGAATGGTTAAGGTCCATTCCTGCTTACTGACATGCCCCACATCAACTATATTGGTATGCCTGATGCACTTTGGGATGACGACTGGATAGCATGCCTCAGATGCTGTCTCTGACCTACATTTTACGCATGAGTGACTTGGTTAGGTAGAATGGTTAAAGTCCATTCCTGCTTACTGGCATGGCCCACATCAACCATATTGGTAGGTATGATGCATTTTTGGATGACAACAACAATGCATGCTTTGGATGTTGTCTCTGACCTACATTTTACGCATGAGCGCCTGATGGTTAAAGTCCATTTCTGCTTACTGACATGGCCCACATCAACCATATTGGTATCTATGATGCATTTTTGGATGTCAACAACAATACATGCTTCAGATGCTGTCTCTGACCTACATTTTATGCATGAGCGACTTGGTCAAGTAGAATGGTTAAAGTCCATTCCTGCTTACTGACATGGCCCACATCAACCATATTGGTATGCATGATGCATTTTGGGATGACAACAACAATGCATGCTTCGGATGCTGTCGCTGACGTACATTTACGCATGAGTGACCTGGTTAGGTAGAATGATTAAAGTCCATTCCTGCTTACTGACATGGCCCACATCAACCAAATTGGTATCTATGATGCATTTTGGGATGACAACAACAATGCACGCTTCGGATGCTGTCTCTGACCTACATTTTATGCATGAGCTACCTGGTTAGGTAGAATGGTTTAAGTCCATTCCTGCTTACTGACATGGCCCACATCAACCATATTGGTATGCATGATGCATTTTGGGATGACAACAACAATGCATGCTTTGGATGCTATCTCGGACCTACATTTTACGCATGAGCAACTTGGTTAGATAGAATGGTTCAAGTCCATTCCTGCTTACTGACATGGCCCCCATCAACCATATTGGTATCTAGGATGCATTTTTGGATGACAACAACAATGCATGCTTCTAATGCTGTCTCTGACCTACATTTCACGCATGAGCGACTTGGTTAGGTAGAATGGTTAAAGTTAATTCCCGCTTACTGACATTTCCCTTAGCAACCATATCAGTATGTATGATGCAATTTGGGATGACAACAACAATGAATGCTTCGAATGCAGACTGTAAACTACAATTTATGCATGACTGAATCTGTTAAAAAGAATGATTATAGTTCATTCCTGTTTACTGACATGTGCAACATGTGACAATGCTGCTCAACGAGGTGAGCTTAGCAGGCTGTGGCTGCTTTCTGCCCCTGCGAGATGAAATTCATGAACTTATGAACTATCATGAATGATTCATGAATATTCATGAATGATACATGAAAGTTCATTATAATTCATGTATGAATGTTCATGAATTTAATTCATGAATTATTCATAAAAGTATTTTATGAATGTTCATGAAGTTTTGATGAATCATGGGTTGTTCATAAAATTCATGAGCTATTCATAAAAGTATTTTATGAATGTTCATGAAATTTTGATGAATCACGAGTTAATCAATAAAATTCATGATCTATTCATAAAAGCAGTTTATGAATGTTCATGAAGTTTTGATGAATTGTTCTTATGCATCATATTTTGAATTTCTTAAACATTTATAGGTTTTCATGAATTATTTCAGAAATAATTAACTGTACTTATATAATATTATTTTAACCACTGGTCAGCACTTTATGGAATACATTGTATATTCAATATTCCAAGTGTCAATTATCTGAGACTTATTAAATAATATTGTGAATGTTTATGAAATTTTGATGAATTTTCATGAATTTTGATGAAGTTAAGTAAATCATATATATTATAAGTATTAGAGACTTTTCATAAAATTGATAAAGTTTGAAATATTAAAATACTAATGCAGTTATGCTTTTTGAATAATTCAAGAATTTTATAAACTGGATCTTAGATAAACTTAACACAAATGCAGACAACGGACAAACAAAAAAACTGAATTCAAAAATCTATTAATAAATTTTATGACATAAATGGTGAATTTGACATCTTTTCTAACTGTACCAATCAATTCAGAAGATCTGATTACCCTAGAACTGGCAACTTATCTAGTTTTTCATGAAAGAACAATTTCCCATATACTTTACATTATAATTATCTCCCTTTTAAAAAAAAATATTTAAATGTAGTAAAGCATTTTATTTGATATAATAGATTCTTCAATATATAATGAGGTGAATACATATTAAATATGTGGAGTTAAAAAGTCAGAGTAAAGCCTGTCAAAGTTGTTGGAATACATTACAGGATCCATTAGGAAAGACATTAGTATGAAAACCATCCAAAATCTTATGGAAAATCTGCCCTCCAAGGACTAATCATTATTTATTCATAAACTGGAAATCAATATGAATGTTCATGAATATACTGAAGGATTCATCATATGTTTATGATCTTTTATGAACTATTTATGAATATAGTTCATGAACATTTGATGAACAATTTCACATGAATGTTCATGACTTTAAATTGTTCATGAACAATTCATAAAGAGAAAAGTTCATGAACAAAAAAGATCATGAACTTTTTTCTTCATGAATAGTTCATGAACTTTCATGTCAATTTTCAGTTCATGAATTGTTCATTGAATGTTCATGAATAAATTATGAACTATTCATGAAATCTGTTCATGAAATGTTCATGAAATGTTGATGCATATTCATGAATTATTCATGAGACTCTGACAGGGGTATGTTTTTCATGTGATTTTGATTAATTTTTATGTACAGTTTAATTTGTTCTTTTATGTTGTCAGTCTATTTGTGATCCTTAATCATGTATGCTTTGGAGTTCATTTTGAAATTTATATCAGAGATGTTCTCAGTGACAGCAATGCGCATGGGAGTCTAAAAAACGAGTATGCGTAGCAATATAAGGGTTAAAATACTTTGACATACTCACTACCCTGGGCTTATTATATCTTTTTCAGTTTTATGAATTTTTACATGAATTTTTCCCAATCTGATCTTTTTGCAGACATCCTGATTAAAACTAGAGGCTCAGAGACTGAGCCTGTATCGCTCACCTGACAAAATGCTTCTATGCCATGCATGACCAAAAATGATGTTTTTACCAATGGGGTCTAATGTTTAGATATGTTCTCCATAAGCACCCATGTTTTTTTGTCTGATCCTATTGAAATGAGTAATTTTTGGGAAGGACCTTCTATACATTTAGTTAAATTTGCTTGAATAGTAGTTTCAGAGATGATGAAAAGGATGGTTTTCTAATACCAGGCTCCAATGTTAAACTATGTTCTGCACTGGAGGCCATGTTTTTTGTCAGAACAAAATGAACAGAGCAATTTTTGTAAAGTACCTTTAAAGTACATCATTCCTGTAAAGTTTGGTTGAATTTGCTTCAGCCGTTTCAGAGGAGAAGATGAAAATGTTATTTTCCCATAAGGTCCAATGTTAAACCTAAGTTCAGCGCTTGCGGCCATGTTTTTCGTCGGATCGGAACGAAATGAGACGTCTTTGTTAAGGACCTTAGGTACATCATTCCTGTAAAGTTTGGTTAAATTTTCTTCAGCCTTTTTAGAGCAGCAGATGAAAATGTGATTTTTCCCATAGGGTCCAATGTTAAATCTAAGTTCCGCGCTGGCGGCCATGTTTTTTATCGGATCGGAACAAAATGAGCAATCTTTGTTAAGGACCTTCCATACATCATTCCTGTAAATTTTGGTTGAATTTGCTTTGGTGGTTTCAGAGGAGTATATGCAAATGTAATTTTCCCATAGGGTCCTATGTTAAACCATGTTCCGTGCTGGCAGCCATGTTTTTCGTCGGATCAGAAAGAAATGAGCCATCTTTGTTAAGGACCATAGGTACATTATTCCTGTAAAGTTTGGTTCAATTTGCTTCAGCCTTTTTAGAGCAGCAGATGAAAATGTGATTTTTCCCATAGGGTCCAATGTTAAACCTAAGTTCCGCGCTGGCAGCCATGTTTTCTATCGGATCGGAACAAAATGAGCAATCTTTGTGAAGGACCTTCCATACATCATTCCTGTAAAGTTTGGTTGAATTTGCCTCAGTGGTTTCAGAGGAGAAGATGAATATGTGAAAAGATTAACGGACGGACGGACGGACGGACGGACGACGGACGCCAAGTGATGGCAATAGCTCACACTGACCCTTTGGGTCAGGTGAGCTAAAAAATGAATGTGTACCCCTTAGGAAAGTCATCAAATTTTAAATTTGATATGAAAAAGAAAGGAAATGGGGTAAATGTCAAGGAGACAACATTCCATATCCAGGTTAAAACGACCCAAAACAAAGCATCTAGGGGTCACCGTACAGTCTTCAACACAGTTAGGAACCTCACACCATGTAGCAAGCTCTAAATGGCCCAAAAAAGGTAAAAAAGTGAATATTAAATCAATGGAAACAAACCACATCCAATAACCCAAATATCAAGAAACTAAAATTTTATAAGAAATTTACAATTTATATAGTGATTTTATGTTAATTATGTTTAAAAGAATGCATTTCCTCATGATTTATTTAGCTTGAAAAAAAAAAAAAACAGGCAAATGTTTTACATATGTTTATTGAGTGTTATAATTGAAGACCTGGGGTAGGAGGAGATAACTCCTTTTTTATATAAAAATTACTTGCTCTGATTGGTATAAATAAAACACAAGATTTATAATATTTTACATTAATAGAAAACAATTATCCATCTTATCATGAAAAAACACTGTTTTAATAAAACACTTCATAAGGCCTGCATTTCCATGTTTTAAATAGTATCTTAAAAATATTATGATAAATGAAAGTCAGATATTTGGCAAGGGAGGTAATTCTTACAACTTGATATTCAGTTTGAAGGAATATTATGACTTTCTATGCAGTTTTCCTAACATTGTCAAAAAATGGTATGGTGAATTTTTATAAAATTTTAATATAAGTCAAATGTGTTGAGGATTTCTAATTTCTCAGCTTTTGATGAAAATTGAATTATAGGATTTTCGGTTAGAAGAAATTGAATGAAACTCTGCTTTCAGCAATGTTTTGACAATGTAATTTCTTTTGTACATCGAGAACTAAGAAATTAAAGATCCTCCACACATATGACGTCCATCAAAATTTTATAAGAATTCACTGTTCCATTTTTTCACGATGTTAGCAAAACTGCATACAAAGTTATTTAATGCAGGCATTATGAACTGTTATATTAAAAGAGTATAGTTTCATGATGTGATGGATATTTTATTTCTATTTATTATAAATATTGTAAATCTTGTGTTTTTTCGTACCAAACAATCACAACAAGTAATTTTTATATGAAAAGGAGGTATCTTCTCCTACCCAAGGTCTACTACCTTATGTCAGTTTTCTGTAAGAAATGATTGTTCTTTGTAATAAAAAGGGATATTAATATTTACTATGTATCTATAAATAAAATATTTTACTTAAAATTGTGAATGTAAATATTATCTTTTCATCTTTCAATATTTTTGCTTTCAGACTGTTACTTTGTGATAAAAAGTTAAAAACACCAGTGACAATGGATGATGAAATCAGGCAAAGACTTTGTCTAGGTATTGACCTTGGAACAACTTCAGTTAAAATATATCTTCTTGACAAGGATTCTAAAGACAAGATACATACATTTTCAAAACAAAGCCATGCAGGGGTCAAAAGTGATATTGGGGTTAACGGGTCAGAACAAAATCCACATCAGATCTTGAGTGCATTGAAAGATTGCATAGAATCCATTAAACCCCAACATCGAGGGTTGATTGATACAATTTGTGTAACAGGACAAATGCATGGTGTCATGCTGTGGTCACATCAATCCATCACAAATCATTTTGTTCACCAATTTAAAATTGGAAAGGGAGATAATTCAGACATAAAATTAAGTAATTTGTACACATGGCAAGACCAAAGATGTTCTCATGACTTTTTATCATCACTGCCAAAACCAGATTCCCATTTACCACTCGCTACTGGCCATGGTTGTGCTACGCTGTTATGGTTAAATCAACATCAGAATCAGATGATGACAATTGGATTTAACTGTTGTGGAACAGTGATGGATTATTTAGTGGCTGGTTTATGTGGATTAAATAAGCCTGTAACATCTGTACAACTAGCTGCCAGTTTTGGTTACTTTAATACCAGAGAGAAGTCATGGAATTATTCACAGTAGGTATATATAGTGTTAACTCTTCATTTTGACATTTGGTGTTGGGTATATCAAACCGTTGAATAGAAGCACATTAAACAGTAGTGCTTTATATGAGGGTCGTACAGGAGGTACCGTGCACGGGTGTATGAGAAATAAAATGTCACAACTCGAGGAACGAAAAAAAATGCCCTTTTTCGGTTTGCACAAAACACCGCAAATAACTACCCTCCAACACGGCAACATGTGAAAGAAACAAGAGTGGACCCTAATAGATGTCTCGCCCGTCCCTGCTTGTCACTAAAACAGTCATGTACTACTCAAGAGCAACCTACAAGCCAAATATTATTACCATTCCACTTACAGTAATTAAGAAACTATTATAATCAAAACACTCAACTTTGTTCACTAGACCATAAAATTGAGGTCAAGGTCAAAAGCCATATGGCAGACTGACATGTACTAACCAAGACCAAGCTATATACCAAATATCATTGACCTATGGCTTGTAGTTATC
>MJUU01047365.1:97684-127685 GCA_002080025.1 Modiolus philippinarum | reverse complement strand
TATATATATATATATATATATATATAAGGATATATATATATATAAGGATATATATATGTATATAGAACTGCAGCTTTGCAACATCTAAAACATAAAATAACAACAAATTAAATTTATGATTTCTAGCTGTTAATGTAACAATGATACACACAAGGCCATGATTAAAAAAAATGTTTCCCCTTACCCAACCCTACTTAATAATGTTGAGTAAGTAGGTAGGAAGAACTTTTTTTTTTTTAATAATTTTTGCTAAAAAGATGTTAGAAATCACTGTTCTGAATCCAAATTTGAGCCAAATTTTTTTCTGGTGAAAGGACAATACAATTATTTGAGTAGGGCATTTTTTTCAGGGCAGGTAGGGTAAGGGGAAACAAATAATATTTTAATTTTGGCCCAATTTGGCTGGACATACATGTTACAACTAAATATACCAATGAATTATAAGAAATGTGTATCTTGCATTTTATGATGGCTATTAATATTTTTTGTGGTGTTACAGTTAGCTAATTACCTTTTTATTCCAGTGTTAAATATGAGTACTTCATGCCAGTTAGCCTTCTCTGTCAGTAGTGATGAGTTAGTTCCCCTGTCTGCAGACAGTACATGTCCAGTACAATACTTTCCATACTTTGATGAGAGTTACTTGGCAATAGCTGCCAGTCTGAATGGAGGAAATGTATTGGCTCATTTCATTTCAATGTTAAGTCAATGGCTATCATGCTTTGGTAAGTTTTTAATTAGTATTGAAATTCTGACAGGGATTTGAAGTCTCTGTTAGGCCAGGAATGGCTATTCCTTCTATTCCCAATTGATGATGATGATTTTCTGAGGGGTAATTGACAAATGATTAATACTTACCTTGCAAACTACAGTAAAATTATCTTATTTGTCTGTAGTGTGTATTTCGGACTTGTTTCTGATAATGTTGTTTGGTTAGAATAATGCATAAGCAGACAGGCAAGGGTATTGTATTCACAGCATACAACACTATAGAAAAGTCTGGAATACACTTGGAGTTAGTACAATTGTAAGGTTAAGTGTCCTGTTGTCAAAGTAATTATTCAGACATGTTTAAGAGGTTAGACCTTTGTAGCCATAAATTTTCCACTGATTCACATACCGGTACATGTTTAGCATAACTATGAAGTCAATCTATGGATTTGAAGATGGATTTATAGTTTGACTGAGGGCTCAGTCTGAAGTGAAAATAATTGAATCAGGTCTATAAATCAATGTGTATACTAAGCTTGTCAGACAATTTTTGTTTTATCAGATTTAACTTGTTATAAAAATTTCAGATATAATAACGTAAGGCTCATTTGTTTAACGTGAAATTACACAACTCAAATTATAGATATCCATATTTATGAAAGTATAATTTAAAATGCTTACTGAAAAAAAAAATATATCTGTGAAAAAGAAAGGAAATGGGGTAAAAGTCAAGGAGACAACATCCCATATCCAGGTTAAAACGACCCAAAACAAAGCATCTAGGGGTCACCGTACAGTCTTCAACACAGTGAGGAACCTCACACCATATAGCAAACCCTAAATGGCCCCATAAAGGTAAAAAAGTGAATAAATCAATGGAAACAAACCACATCATATACATGTAAAATATAGTTTAGACTAAACAATGTAAATTGCTAAAAACTCTTAGATTAAATTTTTTCTAACGTCAAAATATTTTCATTTTAATAGGGTGTGAAGTAGAAGAAGATAAATTATGGAGTACTCTTGGTAATTTGTCCATGAAAAGTACCGAGTCTGAAAGTCTGACAATATTACCAACTCTTTTTGGAGAACGCCATAACCCACAGCAGGCTGCATCAGTGTCTGGAATTACTAGAAGTAACTTAGACCTTGGAACAATATTTAGATCAATGTGTTGTGGACTTCTTGACAATTTAAGCAATATGATGCCAGTTTCATTTTTGGAGAAAAACAAAATAACAAATTTAATTGGATCAGGGTCTTTGCTTTCTAGAAATGAAGTGATGAGACAGGAAGTTGAAAGGCATTATGGGAATCTGACTGTTGAATTTGGCAATAGTTGTGACTCTGCTACAGGTGCTGCTATGTATGCTGCCAAATACTGTAGAGAATAAATCTATGACTATGTATTCCTGACATGACATCTTTGTGCTATAAATGTCTAATCAACTTTTTTTTCATAGGTTATAAGAAATGATAGTTTTGACCTATATTGCTATAACCAGAAAATTATACATTAGAGGATTAGAAACATTTTAAAGGGATTCATTTGAGTATAAACAGTATTTGACCATTTCACTCACAAACAAATAATTGTCCGAAGGACTTTATGGATTTGTTTATGGATTTGTTTGTTATTAACTTGGTCCTGTTTATACTTGAATAAATTCTACATGGTGTTTAATTTCTATGATTCTTTTAATTTGGTAATAGGTATTAATAGATCTAATGGAGCTTAGTACAAATGTCTACTTAACCTTAATTTCTGGTGATTGCATATTTATTTTGCAATCACTAGAAATTGGTATTTATTTTGTATCGTAGACATGGTTGCTGCCAGGGGCATAGTGTTTCACAAACACATCTTGTTTGACATGATTTGGGAGGGTCATTTTTTGATATAAATCAATCAAAAAATGTCATTTATAAGGCAAGTTTTCAGAATTATTCATAATCGAGATTTGAATGAGACTGAAACCTCAGGAGAATACATCCTTAAGTTATTTATTTTCCGATGATGTTGACCAAACTGCAATTAATTTCATCTTCTAATTCATACACCAAGACAATCAAATAGAAAGGAAATATGTGATTGGCATTTTACAGATAAGAACATTTTACAGATACATTCTTATAGTGAAAAATTACTTGTATGAATAAAAGTCATAAGTTCTTTTGTCCTGCTAATGAAAAATGGAGAAATGTATCAAAATATGTTAGAAACGATAAGAATATAACTTAGATGTCTTCTTCTCAAGTTACAAGTAGATTCACAAAACCATTAAATTGACTTCCATTTTAATATTGAGGTTTCTCTTTGGAAGTACTTGCCATTCTGGCATGCAATATTAGTCCTTGACTTGTTTTCATTGTTCATTGGACAAATTAGACTTGACACTCATCCCACAACAATTTAAATATTTAATTAAACCTGGATGTAATATTGCTCTGTGTGTAGTGTGATGCTCCTTATAATGGTATTCAAGGCACAATTATAAATAAATAATCAGGTGCTCATTGTTAGTGTTTCACATAGTGACTTCAAGACAAAGAACAGTAATAAAGGTATTACCGGTACATGTATTAGGCCATATCAAATTAATTAATAGATTCTCATCCCCACCCGCCCCATTCTTTCTAAGCTCTTTTTTTTATTTTCAATTATTAAGAAATTTTCTTTAAATTCCTATCAATTTTAGTGAAAATCAGTAGAAAATAAAAATAAAAAACTCCAACCCACCCCAGATTTTTTGTTAAAGGTGGATGAGAATCTACAAATTAACTTGATATGGCCTTAGTTTTAAATGCAAACATGGATTCCGTTTCTTGTTTTCCTTCATATCCTATCTGTTTTATCTTGTTCACTTCTAATTGTTCCTTTATGCTGAACTGACCTGTTTTACTTCCATTTGTTGATTTTACACTTTTAGCAATTTAAATCCTAACATTTTGTCCTGTTAGAAAGTGAACTAAAAGAAAGATCTTATAAAATCTCTCATTCTAATAATGGGTTAACATCAGTAAGGACAGCCCTATCAGATAGCTTAAATTATGGCTCTATAAAACAACACATATTTTCTGCTTCTAACTTATTATATCTATTAACATGAAAAATATTATCCTCAATTTACAAAACAATAACTTCCATTACACTGTGTAGTTCAATAGAGTATTTAAAAGTAAAAATTTTATCAAAAGTAAAATGGACGGATAAATAAGTTGTGAAAATTACAGTCATGTAAGAGTGGATAAGTTGGAATGACTTCAAAAGGCTTAAAGTAAATGTTTAGTCCTCCTCTTTATAATTTTTTTATTAAGTTAGTCCAGCAATTTAATGTCTTCGATGCAAAATGAAGTTTTCATATGAAACTGACATTTATTTCATCACATGTATAAATATTTTTGTTGAATTAAGATAAGATTTTTTTGTGTAAAAAGAAGCTTTAATACAGATTGTATCTGTAAACATACAGAAATCATTAAGATAGAGAAATTAGCCTACATTGTATACAATCTAGGCTGATAGTGGAAACATATAGAATCTATCCATGCAAGTCGTTGGATTTCTACTGTCAAAAGGGTTACAAAATTAAAAGTTAGAGCCTCAGTTAAACTTATATCTTTAACCCTGGGACTGTATAAGACTTGTAAATGATAATTTCTATTTTTCTTATTCTGATTTAAAAACATTTTTTGTGTATTTGAGTTGAAACCTATTTAGGGTCTTATTACTCTGTGACGCAGTGGAAATGCAATTTAAAGAGACATAGAAATCCACAAAAACAAAGCATTCATGGGCAGTTTAAGATCAATGAACTCTTAAACATGTTAGAAAAAAAAATTGTTAAAATTTGATTTAACCCTAGTACTGCCAGCTATATTAAGATTATTCACTACTGCTGCTGCCGTGATGATAATTAAGTTCTGCATCTCTCTGTGCCAGCTTGTTTTGATCAATTTTATTATTTAACCCCTAACCCGAATAATCCAGTCATTATATTCCACTCACTATGATCGCTACATTAACGCCTGAATGCATGTACTACCAAAACGCGTCATTCGGATGTCTTATCGCTATGAATTGTGGGAGAAATATCGTCTGTTCAAACTGTATGATAACCCGGGGTGCATTTTACACTGGTGTGAAAAAGACTTTAACACAGCATTTACACAGCAGGTGTTCTATATAAGGTTAATTGCAATATGCAAGTAGCGACAACAAATTTATTTAAGGGGATTTTTATTATATTAATTTTTATGCAAATTCCTGCCAACATTTTTTTTTGTCTTTTGGTTTCGTGACATATCCCTATACTTTCATATTCTAGAAGTTCAATAAACAGATAATAAATCAATGCATTTTTAATTAGTTTTCATCAAAATGTGTATTTATTTAGTACAGAAAATAAACCAGCAAAATTTGAAAAAAATCAAAGGTTGAAAGGATTTAAAGTTTTAATTGATTGAACTAAGAATGGAGACAATAAACTTTATTGAAATGAAGTCATTTGACACGTAAAGTTCTGGAACCGAATACACAATATAGACTGACAAGATTAAGTGACGTTTGAACGTTGTCAAATATTCTGATATTATTTTTTTATGAAAATTTAAACGATTGAATTCTGTTTCACCAAAATTGTCTTTCCTGCATATTTTTTATGAATTATTAAAAAAAAATATATATTTAGCGTTTCAAAAACATTAGTTTATTTACTTTTGACTGTTATGAAAAATTAATTTGCTGGAACATAAGCTTGCTTTTAATTTGTTGATACGCTATATCTTTCGTAGAATTCATATACGAAATACACATAATTTACATTTAATAACCTGGAACACAAATATTTTATAAATAATGTTCGTATACTCATATATTTCGCATAATTTTTCCACCCGGGTGAAACATATTCCCGCTGTGTTTATTGATGGTTTTAATTAATTACATAATTACACAAGATACGACTTTTGTTTACACAATTTATTCGTAAATTGACAAGAAATCTCTTTGCGCAATCTCAAAACTTTGGCGACATTTCATTGGTCGACCTCTCCTGTCAGGAGCTGACACGTCCAATGAACATCGTGTCTTCAAGCCATCGTAGAAGGAGAGAATCGGATACGGAGAGGGCTTGAATTATTCGAGTTATTTAACCCCATGTTAATATTTTGTCAATTTAATCAATGATTTGATTTTTTTTTTTTGTAATAACATTCAATGTATTTATTTTTCAGAATTGAACAGGCTTTCCCATGTTGAAAAAATTATAATTTTATGTTGAATATTTATTGAAATATATCAAATAAAAGGATACAAACAATGTTTTGTTGTTTTTATAATTAATAATTGTGTCAATTATTAAAAAATAAATAAAGTTAGAAGAAAAATGGGTTTATATCATTTATTTATTTCATGTCCATGCGATTATGTCAAGAAAATGTTATTCCAATTAATATTTTCCCCACTTTGGAAAAAAGGGGGGTAAAATTTTAAATGTCCTAGGTTCAAGAAATCTGTCACATACCTGTTCATCTTAACTAATTTATCCAAAAAATGCAAACCCGTGTAAAAGATAATCAATAAAATCATCAATTGTATCCTGATTATCCATAATTATCAATTTTCAATGATTTCTATGCCAACCGTAAGCGCATGTGTTTCTCGATTTTCTCATGTCCAAGAACCCATGAACTGCACGATTTATTCATTATTTTCTGTGTCATCCTCGTCACAATTTCAAAATTAATGCCCTGAATCGTCGTTTGTAACAAAGTGCCCAACAAAATTGTGATTTTTAGACTCAAATAGCTCCCATCACACATCAGCATCAACAACTTCATCTTCAACATTGTACACAAACAATGTGTAATTTCCACATATATTTATTTCCGAATGGATTATCGTATAGAGCCAATAAAAACAGTTTTGTATAGGAAATACCTCCCTCTGAAGCTTTGTTTACGTGTTACAAAAAGAACCGCACAACTTCATAGGTCAAAAGCAAAAATCCCGACCTAATATAGAAAGTCTATATATTGACGACTGACAGTGAAAGAAATACCGAAATTAGTCAATAAATCGACGACCAGCAGTAAACAAAACTTATCTGGGTGGTCGATATTGTGAGGTCCTGCAGTACTAGGGTTAAGCCCCAAAAATATTTATGACCTTTTCAATAGCCAACAAAATCGCAAGATCACTCATTCTCTCTTGTGGGAGATCATTTTTTTTTCCCATGGTCAGGTAGCTATGTTGAAAAGATAGGCATTGGAATTAGAAAAAGCTGTGAACGTGTTAAAAAAAAAATATCTTGGTGAAGCTTATGACTACTGCTGGTGTATTATTGTCTATCTAATTGTCTTATATGTCTAGAGGACAACCATGTACATATATATAGATTTATACATAATTAATAAACAAAAAGGCAAGCTCTTCTATGCAGAAAAAAACATAATATGCACCAATTTATTTAAATGAGTATCTACCATAATGCCAAAATACAGTTGTGTTATATAAGGACAACTCGCTTTAACCAGTAAAACAAAATGCCAAAACTCAGTTCAGGTATTTGTAAGGCCATACTAAAGAAAATATTGTAGATTCATATCCATGTCCGCCCTGATTTTTTAATAAGCCTAAAAAAATTTTACTTTGATTTTTGGGCCATTTTGGATAAATTTCTTTTAAAACGACAAGATCTTTTACCAAATTTGACAAAAATATGAAATAAGTTATCCCACTGCCATAAATTTAGAGGAAAAAAGGACGATAATCTAGGAATTATTTTATTATGGCGTATCTCAATTCATATATGACAAAATACAGTTCCAGCATAGGTAATTTCAGACATTTTAAAAAAAAAAATCTTACAACAGCTACAGATATGTCAATGTAATTTAAACATTAATGACCTATTTTGGCATAAGCAATTTTTGCAAAAGCTGCCTCTAGAATATTAAGCTAGATTGACTGTAGTTAAAGTAATCAGAGACATATAAATGGGGATTTTTTTATTTTACAAATTGAGAACAAATTACTGTTATCAAACCTAAAAAACAAACTTGATATTTCTGGAAAAGTATGATTTTTCCCCAAGTACTTTTTCTTTTTTAATCCATCAAAAATTTATTTCGCCTTTTTGGTCAGGGCTTTTCCAGGAAAAAGTGTACAGGGGGGCAGGAACGCATGTCAAAATTTAGGGTACCACCACCATAATTTTAATTATTTTTTCATGTATAACAATAGGTATAATTAACACCCCCCCACCAAGGTAAAAATAAATAATTTGCGTTCCTACCCCCTGTATATTTTTTTCTGGAAAAGCCATCAGGTATTCTACATATCCCAAAAAGAATTAAAAATGTTTCCCTCTATTTCGCCTTAGTTATAGCTCTGTCCAAGAAAGAAGATAAATGCTACAAATATTTCTAAATTCAACATGGTCCCTGCTTTCAAAAATAGGACATTGTTTTAAGATGACTTAACTTCTCATTACTTCATTCATAACTTCCATCAATGGAATTCACCATCCTGCTTTTCCCGATTGGTGTTGCTGCTGCACTATCAGGTACCTCGCGGGAAACGTTGTATTTCACGCATGTTCAAAAATTGTTTATTGTGCGTGTATTTTCCCGGTATCACGACGTCACAGAACAAAACCTGATAGTGCAGTGGTGACACCACACGGGACAAAATATGAAAGGTGAATTCCATTATACCAACAGATCTTCCTGTTGAAATTTTGACAAAAGTCAGGCACATTATATCTAGTTTTTTACATTTGAACTTGAGTTTAATATAAGTGGTGTACAAGTGACACTCATTATAAAACTTATAAAAAATGTAACAAAGGAATGATACTAAAGGCTTTTTTATAAACTTATTGTAAAAATTCTTCTAAAATTATAAAGGTAATATACAAAAATATATCTTCTATAATAAGGGTTTTAACTATTTGATTGCAACTACAAAGTGTAAATCAATAACAAAAATTATGCATTCAATATCAGATAATCCAAGATTTCATACATTAATTTAAAAAGCTACAATTATATTTCATTCAATGCATTTTGATACTTAGTATAAATGAAGTCATCTTGGCTTTTTGTGGAGACAAACTTGGTAAAAAAATCAGCCTTTTCGGTAGTTGTCAACCTCTGATGATGAGAAATCATATCATCATGACATGATATATCAAAAAGTATGTGAAAACGAGTGACAAACTTTTGAATTAATGTACAAAATTTATCATGTTTATATGAAAAACAATTATTGGACAAAACACAAGATAAAGTCTCAATTTTTCCATATTTTTTTACCTGGAAGAAAAGACTGACAAAAAGAGTATTGATGGCATGTGAAAATAAACACTAACCTTAACAATAATAAAATTCAACACAATACATTAGATAACTACATGTACAATACAATAAACAACAGAACTATCTGATTTAAATTATCTATTTGTGTACTTTGAGCACTTTAGAAAAAATATAAATATCACAGGACAAGAAATTGTAAAGTAAAAAACATAAAAATAAACATCACAAAGACAAAATATCACTATGAAGCACCAATACAAGTCTGTATTATGTGAAAAAAAGATGAGCATGCAGTATTGGTAATAAGTGTTTCTCTAATGATATGTCAAATTCAAACGGGTTTTGACCCGTCAGATAAATTTTCTTTATTCAACATATGTTGAATAAAGCCCCGTGCTATTTCCCGCCAAATCTATGCGAAATACAATTCTGGGTTTTTATCATTGATCATTAGAGAAAAAGATTACACCACTTCATCCCGATTATTACCATCTTTTATCCACTCTTCATAGTTAAATTTAAAAATTTTCAAATGCTCGGCAAGCCTTCCAATTAAAATTTTAAAATTTAACTATCTCTAGTGGATAAAATATGGTAATGAACAGGATCTTGTGGTGTAATCTATATATTATATCCAGAGGAATGTGTTACCATGACAAACATATTCCACTCAATACAAAAATGACCACATAGTACTGGTAATTATAGTGTATAATATTCATTTGAATGTGATACCATACAGCAGGTAAATTTTGTGAAATTCTAATTTTTGCTATATTGGCAATTTTCATGAAAATAAAAAATTGATGGGTGTTCAATGGAACACCTGTGTCCCCTGCATTACAGATGGGCTATTTTTTGCTCAGTGAACTAACTTGATATAAAAGCAATTTTATAAATATGAAATATTTGTATCCAGAATGTTCTTTGAAATCTAGAAATATGAACAAGTTTCAGAAACCTCTAAAACCAGTAAAATAATAATTTAGTATAGTGCACATATTAAACCAGATCAGGTAAGGGCTGTTCCAGAAAAATTGACATTGGGGTCTTTGAAGGCACTTTTTATTAACCCCACCACTCATAAAATTCGCCCACATATGTAAAATACATAAAGATTATGAAAACACAACCACAACAATTTATATAAAGTGCCTTCAATGGGTCCCACTCAACTTTTCTGGAACAGCCCTAAGCAACATATCCTAAAATATTAGATGGAATCTGATTTTGCAGTTTCTATGGGCTATTCCATTTAAAATTTCCACCGGGGGGTGGAACACCAGTGATTTTTTTTTCTGTTGGTGGTGGGTGAATTTGTATTGTATCCTAATAGTTTAATTATATACATGTATGTTAATTTTTTTCTCTTGGTGGGGGGTATAAAAATAAGTGTTGTTCCACCCCCTGGTGGGAATTTTTTACTGGAATAGCCCTAAGGCATTGCAGATTAAACAAACAAAATCAACAAATGAGCCATTTAAACCCATTAAACCTCTAAAATCTGTAAAATCAAAATTTCAAGTATCAGGTGCACAACTAAACCATGAAAACAACATATCCTGCAATTTTGGTTGAATAATGGTTTACAATTTGGAAAGAGTTGTGGATTCAAAAACTGAAAGACAACAAAGGGCAACAGCAAAGCAAGAGTACAGATAGTAATCCCTATGTTGTTGGCCCTGCTTAGTCCAACTTATGGCAAATAAGGTAAAACTTAATTTTTTTTTTACTGTTGTCATGGAGACAATCTTTTGACCATAAATTAGCCTCTGACCAATTTTCAACTGATTCAATAAAGATTTATTGTAATTAAGAAACCTTTGATAAAATTGTTCTAGGGTTAACCTGATTGTTGATGATGCCGACGACGGAATTTGAATTGTTATGTCTCATATCTGCAACTATTTAAAAAATCATTTTTTTGGCTTTTCAATTGACATGATTATTTTTATTATTATGTATATACCATAAGATTTTTATTATAAAATTTCCAGTTACTTGTTACTGATTCACTTGCTTCTATTTATTTAAACAAAAGTTCCCTTTTTTCTAGGCAAAATTAGAAAAAGAATAAAATATTAAAAACTGAAAGTTCAGATTTTAATATTACAATATATAATGTCTAAAAACAGGTTTTTGCAGGAAATAATCTGAAAAAAAAATAAAGGGCTAAGCCGAGCGCAGCATAATACGACCGCAGCATTTCGACCATTGAAATTTAAGCAAGTGTATTTTAAAGTTAATGTGGACACAGTAAAGAGCTTGACACAGTATTGACACAGTATTAGCTGGACACAAAGTAAGCCTAAGGAACATAAAAATTAGTCCTTTTAATCCCTTAAAGCTCAGAAACAGTAAGAGTTACGCAAAATTTGTTAACATAATACCAAAAGCTTACAACAAGAGGAATCAAAAGAAAAAAATCCCATTGAAATCCGACGAAAAATAAAGATTTTACATATTTTGAAAAATTGCAATTTTGGCCCCTTTGACCCTATCAGCTCAAAAATGGTAAGAGATATGCTAAATCTATTAATTTAATACTGAAAGCTTACAACAAAAAGAATCCAAAGAAAAAAATCCCATCAAAATCCGATAAAAAATAAAAAATTTTAGGTGATTACGCAATTTCCAATTTTGGCCCCTTTTGGCCCCTTATAATTCTGAAAAGAAACAAATTATCAAAAATCTAATTGTTTAACACTACGTAAATTTATCATAAGGAACCTATTGCAAAAAATTGCATCTAAATTGGACAAAAAGTAAGAAATTAATATTTTTGAGATTTGCCCCGTTTGGGCCCCATTTATCTCATGAACGGTACATCCGACGTGAAATCCATTGAAAATACCCCAGATTGGAAATTTTCTCAGGAGTACAAAGAAAGAAACCCCTTCAAGTTCTGATAAATAATAAAGATTCTACAGCAAAATATATGAAAACGCCCAATTTGTCCCTTTTTGGCCCCTTTTTTGAAAACGGGAGGGGCTACAATACTAAAAACATATGCAGGCCATCCTTTTGTGCCAAGGAACATTGTGCTAAAATTTGGTAAGGATTGATCAACTGGGACTTAAGTTATTGACCCAAAACAGAAGTGTCTACAGACGACGACAACGACGACGACGACAGCACCATACCATTATACGACCTCAAAATTTTTGCAGTCATATAAAATATGAAAACACTTTTTTTATATATATATAAATTACAATGATTCTAATTACTACAAATGTAAATTTTGTCTATTACAAAACATACAAAAAAGATGTTTTTTTTTTATGTTTATATTGTAAAATACTAAAATTAATAACAATTTGGAGAAATGTGTATTTATCCAGATGCACCTGAAGAGTTCTGTACGAATAAAGAAGTTTGGCAAGTACACATATTGAGGTAATAATACAACAAGATTGTGAGAAAACTCATGGCTTCATTTGAATTATAAGTGACGTAAATAATAAACAAGAGCTGTCGCCGAATGGCAGCCAAAGATACCCCCCACTCATTGAGCCCTGAATCGATATGGTAAGTGCAAAATTAAGTTGGTGTGGACACAATACAGGTGTGGACACAGTACAAGTGTGGACACAATACAAGTATGGACAATGATATAATCTTCAAGAAAAAACTTTTTCCATGGGTTCCTATGAAAGCACTCTGTCTAAATCAGACAAATATAAAATCCGCCTTTTTTCAGCCTATTTGACATTTTACACATCTACATATAATGTTCGTGATCTTCCTTTGTCTAAAGTTTCATCAAAATCCTTCAAGTAAATTAAGAGTTGTGCGTAAGAGGTAACCCATACATAGGGAATCAATGAAAACTCAAAGTCAAATTATCTCCCCTTCCTGGTTTCTGACAATAATTATACTCCTTCATGCACATCTCCACTTAGTGTTCTTACTTTGTGTAAAGTTTCATTAAATTCCTTCATGGTTTAAGAGGAGTTGCGCTTATGAGGTAACCCATACATGGGGAATCAATGAAAAGTCAAAGTACAATTATCTCCCCTTCCTAGTTTTGGACAATAATTATATTCCTTCATGCACATCTCCATATAGTGTCATTCCTTTGTCTAAAGTTTCATCAAAATCCTTTAAGTGGCTTAAGAGAAGTTGTGCTTACGAGGTAACCCATAAATAGGGAATCACGAAAAGTCCAAGTCAAATTATCTCCCCTTCCTGGTTTAAGACAATAATTATATTCCTTCGTGCACATCTCCATATAGTGTCCTTCCTTTGTGTAAAGTTTCATCAAAATCCTTCAAGTGGTTTAAGAGGAGTTGCGCTTACGAGGTGTGCATAGACGGATGGACAGACAGACAGACAGGGTGATTTCTATATATCCCCCCCCCAAACTTTGTTTGCGGGGGTATAAATACATGCATCTATTTTATGTGTACCTAATTAAAAGTATATTAAAACGAGATATTAATTAGATATGGTGAAAACTACATGCGAGATTCATCCTATATACCCCTTTTGTTATTTTTCAAAATTGTTAATTTAATGAACAATTACACTGTGTATAAAAATGCCCTTGATTATATATGTGAAAGAAAAAAAGTTACAACTTTCAAGCCATTTGTATAAAAGCATAAAGTTTTCGTTAACTTTGATTACTAATGAGGTATGTCAATATTATTTAACACTAAGTGCATTGCAATCTACATGGCACTAACCAAAACCCAAAACAAAATGTCTTCACTAACTATAAGTTATCTATTACTATTCTGCTGTTAGCATTCTGATTTCTTCAGCTAAAACTTTAGTGATATGCATCGCCTCTTCCACTTCTTTACCACCAATCTGTTCCAATGCTGCTTGTGCAGCCTCACGCACATGAGAAATAAAATCATTTCTCCTGAAATACATAGTAAATAAATATGTATTGTCTATCTATATTTATTTATTTATTGTTTGTAGTTTGAACATTGAAATAAAATGTTGTGTAATAGTTCTTTTCAACAAATTCACTGTCAGCTCTCGTTCACCAACAAATGTGATAAGGAGAAAATCACAAGAGCGATTTACTGATATGAAGGAACACAATGAAATATACACTGAAGTAACTGACAAATATAAGTAAGGAAAATTGTTATTCACTTCAGTTACAAGAATGAAAAGGGATTCTTTGGCAGAGACATTTTTTAAATGCTCATTAAGGTTGTAAGGGGTTCTAAATACTGTCAGATAAAATTTTTTTAATATTTTCATGACTTACATTTGTTATTAGGGCACACAGAAAATAAAAGAAAAACTGGAGTCATGGGCCTTATAAGTATGAAATCTTTTGATGAAAAAAATCAGCTGTATTGGTTGAAATGATTGGGAAAATTCAATTTTTAATTATTTTGGTTACATCAGATACATGTATATTTAAATTTTTTCAAAATTTGTTAAATTATTAGCCAATGTACTTGGCATCAAACTTTTTCTGGAATAAATGGCAAAAAACTGAATTTTTCCATTCTTTCTAAACAATTTATCTCCCCTGAATACAACAGGAGTTTGTTGTTCAATATTCTGCATTGCTACCCAACAAAAGTGGCATATTTGATCAAATTTAAATATTATAAAACATCAAATATAATTTAGACAACATTCCCATGGTGAATTATTGTTTGTCAGATGCGCAAAAATATTAATGATGCTTAGATTTAACACCCTCTACTACCTGAAGTATAATATGTAGATTTCATTCAGGTACTCAAAAACATATATATATATCCATACATGTGCTAGGGGCTACCTTGACTTTGCTATGCAAAGCTCATTGTTGAAGTTCTCATGATGACTTAAAGATGAAGAACAACAACCAGAGGCTCCCAGGCTCAGCCTGTATCGCTCACCTGGTTTTCAGTTGCCACAATCAAGGTAACATTGTAAGTTTTACAGTTGATCATCAGTCTCTCAAACTTTCGTAGCTCAAACACCACCAATATCTTGAACTGTATTTCAAGTCTGATCATGTTTTCTACATTTCTTTGATGGGCTTTTTTGACTTCCAACTTTTTTGGCAGCCATTTGAAAATGGCAGTCAACAAACAATTTTCAACTCCGGTTTTGAAGTAGTGACATCAATATCCACTTGGATACCAAATTTAATTGAAATCAGATAATGCTGAATTTTTCCGCCTTTTTCGGTGGCCATTTTGAAAACAGCAGTCAGTGAATAATTTTTAACATTGGTTTTGAAGTTTTAGCATCAATACCTATTTGGAAACCAAATTTCATTGAAATTGGACAATGTTGAATTTTCCTGCCTTTCTTGGCTCAATTTTGAAAATGGCTGTCAACAAACAATTTTAAACATCAGTTTTGAAGCTGCGACATCAATACCTATTTGGAAACCAAATTTCATTGAAATTGGACAATGTTGAATTTTCCCCCCTTTTTGGTGGCCATTTTGAAAATGGCGGTCCACAAACAATTTTTTACATCAGTTTTGAAGTTGCGACATCAATAACTATTTGGAAACTAAATTTCATTGAAATGGGACAATATTGAATTTTCCCTCCTTTTTTGCAGGCCATTTTGAAAATGGCAGTCAACAGACAATTTTCAACACCAGTTATGAAGTCGCAACATCAATATCTATTTGGAAACCAAATTTCATTGAAATCGAACAATGTTGAATCCCCCCCCCTTTTTTGGCGGCCATTTTGAAAATGGCCGTCAACGGACAATTTTCAACACCAGCTTTGAAGTCGCAACATCAATAGGAAAAAGAAGGGAAACAGGGAATGTGTCAAAGAGACAACGACCCAAAGGGGAGTAATAATATGAGGTTTTTATGTATAATGTATCAAAATGGCGAGTAAAGAGAAGTTGTCGCCCGGCACGCACTCCATCAACTGTATATTAAAAGAGCATAGGTCTAAAGCAGGGGAGGAATTTAACCGCCTCCACCCGGCATGATAGATAAACTCTGCAAAAAATAGGAAAAAGAAGGGAAACGGGGAATGTGTCAAAGGAGACAACCACCCAAAGGGGAGTAGTAATAATATGAGGTTTTTATGTATAATGTATCAAAATGGCAAGTACAGAGAAGTTGTCGCCCGGACACGCACTCCATCAACTGTATATTAAAAGAGCATAGGTCTAAAGCACGGGGAGGAATTTAACCGCCTCCACCCGGCACGATAGATAAACTCTGCAAAAAATAGGAAAAAGAAGGGAAACGGGGAATGTGTCAAAGAGACAACGACCCAAAGGGGAGTAATAATATGAGGTTTTTATGTATAATGTATCAAAATGGCGAGTAAAGAGAAGTTGTCGCCCGGACAAGCACTCCATCAACTGTATATTAAAAGAGCATAGGTTTAAAGCACGGGGAGGAATTTAACCACCTCCACCCCGCACGATAGATAAACTCTGAAAAAATAGGAAAAAGAAGGGAAACGGGGAATGTGTCAAAGAGACAACGACCCAAAGGGGAGTAATAATATGAGGTTTTTAGGTATAATGTATCAAAATGGCGAGTAAAGAGAAGTTGTCGCCCGGACACGCACTCCATCAACTGTATATTAAAAGAGCATAGGTCTAAAGCAGGGGAGGAATTTAACCGCCTCCACCCGGCATGATAGATAAACTCTGCAAAAAATAGGAAAAAGAAGGGAAACGGGGAATGTGTCAAAGGAGACAACCACCCAAAGGGGAGTAGTAATAATATGAGGTTTTTATGTATAATGTATCAAAATGGCAAGTACAGAGAAGTTGTCGCCCGGACACGCACTCCATCAACTGTATATTAAAAGAGCATAGGTTTAAAGCACAGGGAGGAATTTAACCACCTCCACCCGGCACGATAGATAAACTCTGAAAAAATAGGAAAAAGAAGGGAACCGGGGAATGTGTCAAAGAGACAATATCTATTTGGAAACCAAATTTCATTGAAATCGAACAATGTTGAATTTTCCCGCCATTTTGAAAATGGCGGTCAACCAACTATTGTCAACACCAGTTTTGAAGTCGCCACAGCATGGCAAACATTTCATCATGTTACACTTAACCTTCATCTTCTATAGTTTAGGAAATAAAAGAGGAAAAATAAGAAAATTTAAAAAATTCGGCAAAAAAAGGGCAATAACTCCTACAAGGGTTTATGGATTTTCTTCAAAATTTCAGGGTGGGTAGATCTTGATATGCTGAACATTTCTGCAATTTACACCTGACCTCTATCTGTTACACTTTTTGAAATGCTAAAATTTTGAAAATTTTACGGAAAAAGGGCTATAACTCCAGGATGGGTTTTCAGAATTTCTTCAAAATTGCACAGTGGGTAGACCTCATCATGCTGATCATTTTCTTCTCATCAGATTTTTGCTATCTGTGATGCTTTTCGAGTTATTAGCCAAAAACTGCAATTTACCCCCATGTTCTATTTTCAGCAATGGCGGCCATGTTGTTTGACCAGCCGACTAATCAAACACAATTTTGAGAAATACCCTGGTGATGATTCAAGTCAAGTTTGGTTACATTTAGCCCAGCGGTTTCAGAGGAGAAGATTTTTGAAATTGTTGACGGACAAAAAGACAGACATAGTGATGGCAAAAGCTCACATGGCCTTTTAGGCCAGGTGAGCTAATAAAAGGTTTTCCATTGCTTGGTTTTACCATGTATTTGTATAGATTTTATCTCATTTGCATTTACTCCATATCCTTTTATTGTTTATGTACATGTATCTTCAAGAAAACTCACAGTATTTACATTGTCTAAATATTTCTTCCACTTCAAACAGTTTGTTTTCACAATTTTGCTCTTTATATATGAATATATTTTAATGTAACCATATAAAGGTACCTCAGTTACAAGAAGTTTCGATAGATAAATATGGCATAAGTAATCCAAACTCAAAACCACAGGAGAAGAATTGGTTTGTCCAGTAAATAACTTCTTTTTGGTTTTCTTGTTTAAGTGGTCTTTTTGGGCTTTATGTGACAATTTGGAAAATTTTATTTTAATTGTTTGTATTTTCTTTTTGCTTTCAAAAAGCCTCAATACAAATGTGTTTCTTTTGATTCTCTGAATGAACCTTTAGAACTTACCATAGATGTAACAGTTTAGGTACGGCTTTTTTTGACTGAAGTTGTCCCAATGCAAGACAACCAGCCTCTCGTACCAGCCTATCCTTGTCATTCAAACATTTCATCAAATTATCTACTGTTGATTGGTCCTTGTCACCAGTTTTGACCAATGAAACAGCAGCTACTGCTCTGACATTTGATGATTTACTTCTCAGTAAATCTCTTAAGGCATTTATCACAGTTACGCTTTGGAATTTACCTGAAATGGAATGCAAAACTTAATATATAAAAAACTGATGGGTGTTCCATGGAACTTTTGTGTCGCCTGCACTTTAAAAGAGCCATTTTTGGCCCAGTTAACCTTTACAATCTGTAACATCAAAATTCTAAGTATCAGGTGTATGTCTGGATCAGGAGAAAAAACATATCATGTAAATTTGTTTAGAATATGAATTAATAATTTTGAAGGTCTTGCAGATAAACAAACCAAATTAATATTTGAGCTATTTTTGATCAGTGAACCTCTAAAATCTGCAAAATTGAAATTTTAAGTATCAGGTGCACAATTAAATCAGGTGAACAACATATCCTGCAAGTTTGGTTGGAATATGACAGTTTTGAAGGAGTTCAAGATGAACCAATTGAATAAACTGAGAAAAGTGTTACGAAAACTTGTACCATTGGCCATATTTGTTGAAAATACTCCAAGTCGGTAAACAGGAAGTAGATGACCGACAGACCTGAATTCGATAAGTGCAATATGGGACTCCATACTAAAGTCAAATAAAAAAATTTGAAGTGGGAGAGATAAGTAATTGCTGAGAAAAGTGTTACGAAAATTTTTACCATTGACAGTATTTGTTGAAAATACTCCAAGTTGGTAAACAGGAAGTAGATGTCTGACAGACCTGAATTTGATAAGCGCAATACAGAACCCCATACTAAAGTCGCATACAAAATTTGAAGTGGCTGTGATTTGTAGTTGCTGAGAAAAATGTTACGAAAAAAGTGGGATGTACAATGCTGACGACGAGGACGACAATGCTGCAAGATGACTGAAGTGATCCCTATATGTCGCCACACACTACGTGTGCAGGCGCCACAAAAACTAAAATACAGGAATGAATTACTTGTAAATTCCAATAATAATTTTTTTTTATTACTGTATCGCTCTCCCTGGCTAACATAGACAGTCTTTGTTAAGGGATCTTAATTAAACTATAGTTCCACTTTGCCTGCTAGTGGTCTCACAGGACAACCATTTTGAATATGTTTCAATTGAGTCCAAGTTTGGTTCCCTGTGTGCAGGTCAACATCTAAAGACTATTGTTGCCAGGTTTGGTTCCAATTGGCTCAGTAGTTTCTGAGGAGATGATCTTTGAATGTGTTTTACCATAGGTTCCAATTTTGATACTATGTTCCCTGCTGGCAGCCATCTTGGATGATGTGCTGACTAGCCTAACACAATTTTTAAAGGGGCCCACCTAACGACTTTTGTGACAATGTTTAGTTCCAACTGGTTCAGCGGTTTCAGAGATCTTCGAATGCTTTTCCCAAAGGGTCCTTTGTCAAAACTATGTTCCCTGTTGGCAGCCATCTTGGATGAAGTCAGACAAGCCATCCAAGGACTATTTTGACCAAGTTTTCTCCAATTGTTGAAAGCAGAAGATATTTGAATGGATTTCCCATGGGTTTCTATTCAAACCATGTTCCCTACTGGCAGCAATCTTTGATGAGGTACAAACATAAATATCACAAATTTTGAAAGGGACCACTCAAGAGAGGAGATCTTTGAATGCATTTCCCATAGGCCCTATGTTAAACTATGTTCCATGCTGGTGGCCATCTTGGATGAGGTACAAACATAAAATTCATATACTCAGAAGGGATCACCAAATGGCTATTGTGACAGATTAGTTGCCTTTGGTCACTAGTTTCAGAAGAGAAGATCTTTGAAGGCATTCCCCACAGGGTCCAATGTTGTGATCCCTGGTGGCAGCAATCTTGGATTAGATACGATTAAAAACATCCCATCTTAACTTTGATTGGGATAACCCAAGGACTATTGTCACCAAGTTTAGTTCCAGTTTGCCCAGTGGTTTCAGAGAAGACCTTTGAATGAAAAGTTAAAGACAAATGGATGCCAAGTGATTGCAAAAGCTTATCCTGAACATAGCTGAGTGAGCTAAAAATGCCAACTACATTGTATATAAAGATATAAGTAAATACAATGTACTGGAAAACAGTCTCTGTTTGTTAGATTTCTGCAAAGTGGATACCTATGGTATGCAGTGTTGTTATGTAAAAATCCTAAATGAGTCAAGTAACAACAACACTCCCATAAATACTGTTTTAATAATTGATTGACATGTTCTGGTGCTGTAGCGCTGTCATCAGGATAATTTACATTATAATTTCACTGCCTGAAATACAAATTCGTTAATGCAATAATTAATGTGACAGTATGAGAATGTTCATATAATGATTTACCCAAGTTTTCAATGGCATCTATTCTGACAGAGGAATCCATATCAAACACCTCTCTCATGGCATATAACTCTCTGGTATAGTCCACAACTCTAGGCCATAATGGCTGTAATTCTCCATCTATTCTACAAAAATCTGAAAAAAAAACAGAAAATGCAGACATATGCATGCAACTTATAACTACTAATCTAGGCCATAATGGTTGTAATTCTCCATCTATTCTACAATAATCTGTAAATATAGATAATAAAGACATTTAGCTTATAACTCATGCAGTTTTAGCCACTTCCGGGTGTAATGCCAGTAAATGTATAGATGTCTCAGGTTGCACTTTAAAGGATCCATCATGCATATATTTTTTTACTTTCTTTTTCTAAGTGATTCTTAAGAACAAGTCTGCAAGATACCAAACAATCTATGTGTGTATTGTATTCATGTTTTATGTACTTCATTGTAAGGGTACTTGTCTTGATAAGTTGGACTTTTTTCTAGTTTGATTTTTACTATGAGTCTCTTTTTGTGTATTTTAGCCATTCACCACACATAGAGGGAGGGTTTGGATCCAAGAAAAGAGTTTATCCCAGCTGCAATTTTTGCGCCTGTCCAAAGTCAGGAATATGTTGGTCATTGACTTGTCCTTGTCTTCTTATAAAATTTTAGTTTCTTGATATTTAGATTATCGGATGTGGTTTGTTTCCATTGATTTATCAACTTTTTTTACCTTTTTGGGGCCATTTAGGGCTTGCTATATGGCGTGAGGTTCCTCACTGTGTTGAAGACCGTACGGTGACCCCTAGATGCTTTGTTTTGGGTCGTTTTAACCTGGATATGGGATGTTGTCTCCTTGACATTTACCCCATTTCCTTTCTTTTTCAAATCTATCAATAAAATGCCTTCCAACTCACAATACATTATTTCTGGGACTGCCCTTAGAAAGTTGAATTATGAAATAATGCACAGGGTCTGGATATAGTAATCTATGAACCCCAACGCCAATGTTTAGTGCCTTAACTTAATAAACTTAACCAGACTCTGTGCCATTTCCTTTGTTTGTTGTTTCCACATTGCTTTCTATTTAATGTTCATGTTCGTATCAGCCTTGGACCCTTTATTTTGTTTTCAGCCTTGTAGAGTAAGTATGAAAATTTGCTAAGTCCTGAAAGGGTCTGATTTTGACAGATTTTCACTACAAACTTGCACATACTTAAAAAATTATCTTTGAGTAGCATATCATCATCGTCATCTTCATCTTCCATTTCATTCTGAAGATTAGCAATCAACCATTCCCTGTCTTCTTCATTAAATACAGACTTCATTTGCACACTGAATGTCTTTTGGAAATCTGTTATGAATCTAGGGAAAAAAATGTTTTAACAGTGAATTAAGTAACTCACAAAAATAGTTCTCATGTACATGTATGTAAATCAGATAAAATAATTCGTAAAGGTTTCCCGGAACACAGTGTCTTGCCTGATCACTCAATTTTCATTGTTTCATTGTAATTTGGCCTATATTAAGATGTGGTTGCTAAGAATTCTAAAAGTGAAAATTAGCAAAATTCATTGATGCAGAAAATACAAGTCAAGGTGACATAATTCTGGTATGGATGTTGGTAACTATTAAAGGTGCAACCTCTTACCATCATCATCTGTCAATGGCATGTAGGTGCTGAGTTATGATGCAAACAAAAAAAAATAATTGAAAAAAAACTAAGCCCAACTTAGCAAAGTAGCAAAATATGGAAAAATAAGAATTGTTTTTAATAAATTTGAGATTCAATAAAGGCTATTCCAGAAAAAATTGTAGGAGGGGGGGGGGGTTGGAAGGCACTTTAATTAAAATTTGATGGGTTGTGGGGTATATTGGAGACTTTCACTGAAAAAGCAATGAGACAGATGAATCAAAATTTTATGCATGGTGGGTCCTTTTAACAATTCGTAAAGGGTCGACGGAACCTGGTATCTTGCTTGCTCACTCCGCTTTCATTATAATTTGGCCTATATTAAGATGTGGTTACTAAAAATTCTAAGTTATAACTGGTCTTTGAAAGTATCAAGTTGAACCAAAAATTTTTGAAATCTTACCATTGGCAATATTAGCTTTGACAAAAATTCATCCAAAAAGCATGGTTGCTAATTCAAAAAATTGCTTGTCTTTGACTCAGTTGAGAGTATCAGGAAATTTACCAAAATTGGAATCAAAATTTTTGAAATATAAGCACTGAAAATTTTTGTTTTCACTAAAATTCAATCAAAAAGCATGGTTGCTAACAAGAATTTCCCAATACTGCTGGTCTTTGAGAGTTGCAGGAAATTTACTGAAATTGGAACCATATTTTTAATTCTTAAGTTTCAGAATTATGTCTGGTATGAAAAATTGCTAAAATATTTGATTGTATGCAAAAATTTCAAGAATTGTTAAGTCTTGGACATTTTCAGGAAATTTACCAAAGTTGGAAATGGAATAAAATCCTGAAAGTTTATTGTTTATCTATGGACTACATGCAACAATTCTATGGCAGAATCAAATTTCCTAAGTTCCAATTTGTTTAAACTTTGTTGATATTATGGACCAAAGTGAAAATTTAATTAAATTCATTGATGCCGAAAAAATAGGTCAAGGTGACATAATTTTGGTATGGATGTGAGTTACCCCTTAAGATGTATCCACTAACCAATCATCATGTGTCTATGTCATGTAGGTGTTGAGATAAAGTGGAAACAAAAAAAATATATTGAAAAAAAAAAAACAAATGGCAAAATACGGAAAAATTGGAATTATTTTTTTTTCAAAAATATACTTTGGATTCAATAATGCAGTTGTACTGAATATTGTGTCCAAAATTCATTGCTATTGAGCAAGATTTCAGAAAGTTATTGAAGTTTCAAAAAAGTTTAATATTTGGGTTAACCAAATGCTGAAGACGCCGCTGACACGGCAAACACCATTCCCGAAGAAAGAATCTATGGTCGCTAGACAACAAAAAGTGCCTTCCAACCAACACCCCCCCCTACAATTATTTCTGGAACAGCCCTAATAAAGTTGCACTGAATATTGTGCCAAAATTTCATTGATATTGAGTAAGATTTCAGGAAGTTATTGAAGTTCAAAAAAAGTTTAACATTCGGGTTAACAAAATTTTTACGACAAAGCTGACAGTGCAGACTTCAATGGAATCTATGGTCGCCTTGTCTTGCCTATGCAATATTCTTCTCAAACGAGACAAAAACATTGCAGGAAAGCATACTTTGTAAATTGATCATTCTAAAGCTAATTAGAAATACATGTATTTGTAGATCATTTTATCATGTTTCTGTTACGTTAACTTAATTTTAAGCAACATATTATATCTTTTAATCACAGAAAAAAATCCATTAAAATCAAGAAAAGAGACAAGGTACCGGTAAACATGTATGATAAGGCCACTTTTAGGCAGTAGAATTTATATTAATTTTCAAAGTGTATTAGTTTGAAATAACATTGATGAAAACAATAAAAACAAGAGGCTCTCAAGAGCCTGTATCGCTCACCTGGTCCATGGTCAATACATAAATTCAAATAAACTTCTATGTTAAAGGGTCTCATTTTCAAACTATGTAAACAAACATTTATGTTATATAGTCAAACTATTTTCCCTATTGCCTACCATCTTGGATAAGGGATGGATCTGCAGGACACAATTTTAAAGAAAATTAAGTGTTGTGCCAAAGTTTATTTCCAATTGGCCAAATGGTTTTAAAGAAGAAGATCTTTGAATGTACTCCAATATTAAACTATGTTTCCCATTGGTAGCCAATTTGAATAAGGTGCAGACTTGAGGGACATCTGTTTTGAAGGGGACCATCTAAGATGCATTGTGATTAAGTTTTATTCTAACTAGCAAAGTTGTTTCAGATAAAAAATTCTTTATGTGCTCTTTCTATACAGTCCAGTAATAAATTAAGTTCCCTGCAGATGGCCATGTTGGATGATATATAGGCACCAAAGTCACAATACTTAGTCAGCACCTCATAGCATCATACATGCCATGTAGTAATCAAATCCATTTGTGGTTCTCAAGATTAATGTCATCACGTGATCATTAAAGGCTATATTTAACAACAAAATTATGCAGGCTATGAGGCCAAGAAACTGTTTGCTAATTCATGTCAGCAAAGCATACAGTACAGTGGCCAATCAAATACTTCCCTGTAAGACAAAATATCTTATATAGAAAAATAATTGTAAACTATAATAAGGTAAAGATAAAGAAAGTAATTTTGCAAAAAATTGTAAAAATTTGTACAAAAACACTGTTTTTGCTCTTAATTATAAATAAAAAAAATTGTTTTAACAAAGCTATAAAAGGAAATTTCTCTAAAGCTCAAAAAGGCAACCAATGAAGATTTGAACACAGAATTTAAAGGGAAATAACCAATAAACCATATGACATTGGAAAAAAAAAAAAAAAATTGGTGAAAATCAATCAATAACTCCTACACAGGCCTTTGGATTTTCTTCAAAATTTCAGAGTATGTAGATCTTGATATGCTGAACATTATTCCAATTTACACATCACCTCTATCTGTTGCATTTTATGAAATAATAAATAAAAAATGCATAAACTTTTAAAAAAATTTATGATAAAAGGGCTATAACTCTAGATAGATTTTCCGATTTTCTTCAAAGTTGCAGAGCAGATAGATCTCGGCATTCTGAACAATTTTACTCAATGTCAGATTTTTGATACATGTATCTGCAACGGTTTTCGAGTTATTTGCCAAAAACAGCAATTTACCCCCTATGTTCTATTTTTTGTAACAGCGGCCATGTTGTTTGGCCCTCGGACTAACCGAACACATTTTTTAAACTACATACCCTGGTGATGACCCAGGCCAAGTTTGGATTAAATTGGCCCAGTGGTTTCAGAGGAGAAGATTTTTAAAGAAAAGTTAACGATGGACGGACGGACGACGGACGCCAAGTGATGGCAAAAGCTCACCCTGGCATAGCCAGGTGAGCTAAAAACATGTCATTGATTATACTATATAAATGTCCGGAGCTATGTCCTCATGCCTAAATGACAAACAATTTTTAAGTTCTGCTCAACATTGATATTTATTTATGATTATCAATGCAGAACCTTGAGAGCACATCAATATTTTGTCAAGATATTTGCATATTTGGTGTATTATGTAAAACAGGTAACTAGGAAAACTGAAAAGGTTTGCACTCTATATTAACTGGCTACAAGATGATGGTTCTCAAGTGATGCTGCTGATGAATTTAGAATTGAATCAAATTTGAAACACAAATTTTGCAATGTACAACATCTAATGAAAAAAAATCAGCTTTGATTATGTTTAATTATCGGCAATATACATTTTTCTCTTTGATCTTACTGACTGATATTGTCAGTATCTCCCTACTGACCTGATACAAGGAAATATCAGGCAATGACGTCACCAATATGACGTCCTGATTTGTATGACATTGCCGATAAAAACAATGATGGTAGTTTTGAAGGTCTCGACAGAAAATATCACTAGTATCACAGCTCGTCCTATCGGACTCGCTGCGATACAGTGATATTTTCTGTCTTGACCTCCAAAACTACCATTATTCTATATATATTCACTCGAGTGTGAAAATCTGGCTGTGCTGTTTGTTTGGCATTGTTAATTTTGGGGGCCATCTTTGAGTCTAACTGTACCACCTCATTTAATTTTTATTTTCATTCCCATGAACAACTGTGAAAAAGTACACAAAAGGTGATAAAAAGAACGTGTAACAGGTATGTCATCTTCTAGTCCTTGTTTTATATGCTATTCAGCACTATATGCAATTGGAATTTTTTTGTCTCTTGATCACCACACCCATTACATTTTATTTATCAATTTTTCCATTTAAATTTAAAATATCTTTAACCTTTGCCAGGAGACCATGTCAGCATTCTTGTACAACTTTTCCCAATATTTATTAGGATTTTCCACCATATGTGAGTCTTGTTTCTCTTTAGATTTGATCGAACTTGAAAAGGAACTCTGCTGTTTTTTCAATCTTTTCTTTCCTTCTTGACCTAAAAAACATAAATTACCACGAGTTTGAAAAATACAATATACTTCACTTTGAGTATAACTTATTTATAATGCCCAAACCATTATGGGCTATTCCAGAATTAATTATTTTTGGCCGTCGGAAGGCACTTAAAAAAGGACCCACCGTGCATACAATTTTAATTTCTTTTTTCTATGTGTTTCTACAGTGTAAGTCTCCAATATGCCCAAAACCCATCAAATTTTAATTGGAGTACCATTTGAACACCTCATACAATCATTTCTGAAACAGTCCTCATCTCACCTTTCTTTGTAATCAAATGTATATGTATATTGTCAATGATCTTGTTGTGATTGATTTTGGGGTCATGACATCCTTGAAATTTCTTCTTTGTTCTTATAAACGTAACTCTGGTTTTTTTTTGGTTTAAACATTAATTGGTTCCTGCCTTGAAAACAGAAACAGATTTTTAATATCAATAAAAACAGTTTGCCCAAAAATGAATACCTCATTCACTTCATGTCACAGTATTAAAGCTTTTCACAAGAAACATTGTATATCCTGATAGTCTTGTCTGAAACTGGATAATGATGTATTCTATCGTATAAGTGTTTTTATGTTTGACATGCTTCAGATAAAATCATTTTGCTTATTTGGTATGAGATTCCAGATTGCAAAAGATGTACAAGTTGTGATGTTGGAATTTGGTGACAATCTGCTAAGAAATATTCATAAATGTATGTCTTGTAAAAAAGTAATCATGCAGCTTTCAACTGTTATTCATAATATGGACACAGATCACTGCTGACCATTTGAGCTGATACATATAATAAAACTTGTAAAACTATTTCATTTGATGGTATGGTGTATTGTAAGTTGGTTATGAATAGTCACTGTAATGACTGTTTGCAAATGTAACTTACTGCATAAAGGGTTTGGATCCAAGAAAACGAGTTTAACCCCACCACAATTTTTGTGCCTGTCCCAAGTCAGGAATATGTTGGTCATTGGCTTGTCCTTGTCTTCTTATAAAATCTTAGTTTCTTGATATTTGGGTTATTGGATGTGGTTTGTTTCCATTGATTTATTCACTTTTTTACCTTTTTTGGGCCATTGAGGGCTTGCTATATGGTGTGAGGTTCCTCACTGTTTTGAAGACTGTATGGTGACACCTAGATGCTTTGTTTTGGGTTGTTTTAACCTGGATATGGGATGTTGTCTCCTTGACATTTACCCCATTTCCTTTCGTTTTCATATTTACTCCATAAAATTTATGCAAAAAGTTGAGTGGTGAAATAAACATATGAATGAAAATTTTGATTTCAATTTGATGAACTTCTTCAGCATTGTGTCAATTGTTTGTTGTAAAAACAATATTAATTTATGACCTAAATTTCTTCTATTTCAAACTACCAGTAACATATTTAGTGCCAATATATTGTTTTTACCCCACTTCTAACTTTATGGCAACAATTTTACCCCTTGCTGATGCTTAGGGTAAAATATATGCCATAAAGTGCCAACCCCATGTGAAAACAATATAAACATTATACTCAAAATGATTTTTGTCTATGGATATAAGATTTTATATTCAGTGTCCATATAGAGACATCAACACAAAAGGTGAAAGTAATCAAAGCTCTATAAGAGCTGAAAGTGTTCGTATGTGTTGAAGTTTAAGGTGTCTCAGTGGTATTATTCCGCCATTTTTGTTTAATACTTGTTCATTTAGGTTTATTTGTATTTGCTTATAGGACATATGAGTAGACTGTTAGGTATTTTTTGTAATTATTAACAAGGACCCCATTGGAAATAAGTCTGTTTGACCTTATTGGTTATCCTATGTGTTCAATATTACAATATATATACCTTTGAAACTACTGGTATTCATTGCTTAACACTGTTTTAAATATTGTTTTATGTGTACATGATATGACTGTATGCACTTGCCTGAATAAATATTACTATTATTATCATTTTGATATCACTGTAAAGAAATTAACATTTTGCAAAAATCTTCATGGGGACCGTTTTTATGCTCAACCTTAGTCGTGTGAGATTTCAAGGCGTTTTGCACAAAGTTTTTTTGTCTAATACTTGATGCTCTTTTTCATCTAGGTGTTATAGAAGACTTTACTTTTTCATTGAGGGAGGCAAGACATTCCTCTTTTATTGTGTTTTGGGCATTTCAGCTGGTTCTTAAATATTTTTGGTCAAATAAATCAGTTGTGAACTGTTTTTGGACCATTTGGTGTTTTGGTAACGGTGTTTTATGTTCTGTTAAATTTTAACTGTAAAAAGGAAGCAAAAAGCAGTGCTTGCTGTTCATCATTATGTTGCTGTTATTTGAATTTACAGACAGTTTTTGGGGAAATTAAAAGGTTGTAAGTATGAACCCACTCTCTTTCTCCTTTATTATTTGCCTGATGTACATTTACTGCATTTCTCCTTTTATTCCATTCTTCTATAAATAAAGCAAGGATTACATTTTTTAACTATTTTTTGCCTTTTCTGATTCAGTCAAAAGAGTGGTGTTCTGGGATTTTGATTGACCTTTCGTGCATTACAGTACCAATATGTTTGTTAAAGTCATTAAGGCTACTCAGATCAACTATGCAAACTCTGCAGAACGTGGAACTTGCAACGACCTAGTCACTCGCATAGCCATCCTGTGCCGTGGTGCTTGCAGCTCGTTTTATAATGGATTGTGAACCCTGATTCATAACTCAAGAACTGTTCACTATGATTGCCGGTGGTCCATCCAGTTACATAACTTTATTTACGCGCCGAAGCTTTAAAATCAACAAAAAAGTCAACCAAACTCGTCATATTTACGATAATTTACATGCCGGATCCAATCAGCTGTTTTTCTCTCGAATACCGGGTGATTCTAATTGGCTAATATCGAGAATTTGGATTATCTCCCTTCAACGACAAAATCGTGTACACAAACATTTTTTCATGTGAATTTCTTCAAAATCGTGATTTATGCCAATTTTTTGTTTCACGATCGTGACAGAAGGTAAAATCGTGTAGATCACGCCAAAATCATGAAAGTTGGCAGGTATGTGCAACAACTTTCATAAAGAAACCATTTTGACATCTTCGATATTTTTTTTTCATATTCCTACGCGTGAGACAAATAGGCCCTATTTTCGTTTTAATAATGTACTCGATAATCGTTTAATTTCTCAATGCAGGAAATTTAATAAGTTTAATAAAAGCGAAGTAGTAATTGAAATTGGTTTGGGTGTATTATAAATGTCTCGTACTGTATACTCAAGCCTATTCCACACCTCCTTTTTAGTTTCAATCCGCCATCACTTTAAAGCCTTTAAAGTACCTCGATTCCCACTTTAGCTGTGTTCAAACATTTTTACCATTTCAGGACAATAGTATGTAAC
>MJUU01047365.1:64090-90615 GCA_002080025.1 Modiolus philippinarum | reverse complement strand
CTACATACCAAATATTATCAACCTACCACTTCTAGTTATTGAGAAATGGGCTTAAGCAGAAAAACTTAACGTGGCCACTAGACCATGAAATTGAGGTCAAGGACAAAAGTCAGCTGCTAGACTGACATCTACTTCCCAAGACCAACCTACATACCAAATATTATCAGCAAACCACTTCTAGTTATTGAGAAATGGACTTAAGCAGAAAAACTTTATGTGGCCACTAGACCGTGAAATTGAGCTCAAGGACAAAAGTCACCTGCAAGACTGACATGTACTACCCAAGACCAACCTACATACCAAATATTATCAACCTACCACTTCTAGTTATTGGGAAATGGACTAAAGCAGAAAAACTTAACGTGGCCACTAGACCATGAAATTGAGGTCAAGGTCACATGACGTTATGTACGTCAGGTAGCACTTGATTAGTACTACCACTGGACCAAATATGATGTTCCTACAGCAAAGGGTTTTCAAAATATCCTGTATTTAGTAAAAGTTAACGCCGTTGCCGTCGTCATACTTTGCATGCATATGTCTCCCTTTCCTCGACTTTCGTCGCGGGAGAGACAAAAATTATCAGGTAACTGTGAAGGCGTCATGTGGTGGTTGCTATGCCGACATCAAATTTTGGTACTTTTTGTGCGTTCATACACATAAATCAATGAATCAATGAATGAAATACGCATATTAATTATTGCAATAAACAACAAGTTAACTGTCCTAAAATTGAAAGTTCAGCTTCAATTTATTAAAGAATTCTTTTTATCATTTTGTGAATTACCGATGAAAGAAATATAGGAAAGTTTGTTTTTTAATACAGACTCTATCACGGCCTCACACATCAAGCTCGCCCTAACAGGCTCACTTGATACTGGCCGTAACATAGTCTGCATCAAAAACAAGATTTCCTATATTCCATATAAAAATGCCATCATGAAGAAATTCATGACATTGGTTTATATTACTCACATTCCAGTATCCATAAATTCTGTTATTTCTTCCCTTGATTCTATGGCAACTGGAAAAATTGCCTTCTGGGAAATATAAGCTAATGCAACCTCATCCTGACAATATTTAGACTTTACTGAGTTTTTACTCAACAGTGTAATGAAAATCTGGAAATATAAGTTTATGTCAGCATGAGGGTAACAAAAAATAATACACTAGAGGCTAACATGAGCCTGTATCGCTCACCTGGTGACTGGTTTTATTTATTGTCACGAAGAGACCACTCATTTATACTATAAATCAGTTCACAAAACGTTACATTTTCAATCTTGGATGAGTTACAAACATAAAAATTACAAACTTTCAAAGGGAACACCCAAAGACAATCGTAACCAAACTTGGTTCCAATTGGCTCAATAGGTTCAGAGGAGAAGACATGTGAATGCATTTCCAATAGGGTCCCTATATTAAACTATGTTCCACACTGGCGGCCATCTTGGATGAGTTACGAACGTCAAAATCACAAACTTTGAAGGGGACAAGCCAAGGACTATTGTCACCAAGTTTGGTTGAATTTGGCTGGGTAGTTTCAGAGGAGAAAATCTTTGGATGCACCCCATAGGGTCCCTATGTTAAACTATGTTCTCTGCTGGCAGCCACCTTCAATGAGGTATGAACATAAAAATCACAAACTTTCAAGGGGACCACCTAAAGACTATTGTGATCAAGTTTGGTTCCAATTGGCTCAGTAGTTTCAAAGAAGAAGATCTTTGAATACATTTCCAATAGGGTCCTATGTTAAACTATGTCCTGTGCTGACGACCATCTTGGATGAGGTATGAACATAAAAATCACAAACTTTAAAGGGGACCAGCCAAGGACAATTGTATCCAAGTTTGTTTCCTATTGGCTTATAGTGGTTCAGGAGAAAAGACCTTTGAATGTATTTCCTATAGGGTCCCTATGTTAAACTATGTTCCCCGCTGGCAGCCATCTTGGATGAGGTACAATCACAAAAATCATCGTCCTCTCAACTTTGTAATATATCAGCTGTTGTACCTCAAGGGTCAGTTCTGGGCCCACTTCTCTTTATTGTATACATCAATGACATTGCAAATAATCTTACCACACTTTGTAGGCTTTTTGCTGATGACACTTCATTCGGTTACTCTAGCTGTGATGTTCAACAAATCAAATACGTTATTGACCATGATTTAGAGAAACTGAATGAATGGTCAAATAAATGGCTCATGTGCTTCAATCCAAGCAAAACAGAAATAATGATGTTTACAAATAACAATATCCCTAATGATCTGACCTTTCTGTTAAATGGGGAGTCCATTCCTCTTAGTGATACACATAAACATTTAGGCATTACATTTAGTAATGACGCAAAGTGGAATGTGCATATTGCAAATATTGTATCAAGTGTCTCTAAACACCTTAATGTCTTACGTAAGCTTAAATATAAATTGTCTCGAAATAATTTAGAAAAATTATTTTTAGTCTATATACGTTCGCTGTTTGAATACGCATCAGAATTGTGGGACAACTGTGGTATTGTAAATGCAAATAAATTAGAAAATTTGCATTTGGAAGCTGCACGTTTAGTGCTAGAAGGGAACGGAAAAAATTACAACTATTTCATTCGATTTACAATAAGACTGCCCCAGATTATTTGAATGTACTGATGCCATCGAGTATTCAGTCAACAACTGCGTATCCTCTGCGGAACGGTAACGATATCATCATTCCCTTTTGTAGATTATCTTTAACTAGTGAATCATTTTTCCCGTCAACTATTCGGCAATGGAACAGTACAGACTTGAATATTAGGAATATTACGAGTAAATCTTAATTTAAAACTCATTTAAAAAATACATATGATACATTAACTGTACCAAAACATTTCTCGATAGGTCCCAGGAAATTGAATATAATATTGAAGCAGTTGCAATGTATGGCATTCTTTTTAAATGGTGATCTCCATAAAGTAAATATTATCCAAAATGCCTCATGTCGAGGTGGCCATCCATACGAGTCCGCATCCCATTATTTTCTTGAATGTCCTCTTTATTTTGAGGCAAGAGAAGTATTAAAAAATGATCTAAACTGGGTACAGGGATATTGTAGAATATACTTGAATCTTCTCATTGGTTTAAGTGATCAGCTTACGTTTGATCAATATGAAATTGTTTTACACAATGTCTATAAGTATATTAAGAAAACTGAACAGAACTATCCACACACGCACCACCACACAATCATTCTCTTTTTTTTCTTATTGTTTCTATGTGTTCATTTTATTTTATAAAGCTTGTATATTATTGTAATATGACACTAGTAATTTAGTTAGCATGTCATAATATTGTAAATAATTGTAAACCTGAGAAGACTTCATAAGTATGTCTTACTTGTGTCTTATCCATTTTGTTATATTTACAAATAAACTAAGTTTAAACTAAACTAAACCACAAAAATCACAAACTTTAAAGGGGACCACCTGAGGACTATTGTGACAAAATTTGGTCCTCATATTGGCTCAGTGGTTTCAGAGGCGGAGATCTTTGAATGCATTTCCCATGGGGTCCTATGTTAAACTATGTTCCCTAGTGGTGGCCATTTTGGATGAGATGCTTATCTGCTGGACATATGTAGAAATAGTAGTCCTGGAAAAGCTCAACACTTTTGTAATTTACCTTTAACCTCCATCTCAAACAGTTTTTGAAATAAAAGTAAAAATGTTAAAAAATCGTAAAAATTCAAAGAAAAAGGCCCATAACTCCTATGTGGGTCTTCAGATTTTCTTCAAACTTGCAGGAAATGTGGATCTTACTATGCTGACCATTTTCCTAATATAAACTTCACTTCTATCTTCTACCATTTTCAATATATAAGACTAAAAGTAACAAAAAAACAAAAATTTTATGGAAAAGGGACAATTACTCCAAGATGGGTTATCAGATATTCTTCAAAATTGCAGGACGGGTAGATCTCATCATGCTGATCATTTTACTCTTTTTCAGATTTTTGATAACTGTAACGGTTTTCGAGTAATTTGCAAAAAACGACATTTTACCCCTATGTTCTATTTTTAGTAACAACGGCCATGTTGTTTGGTCTACAGACATAAAAATCACAAAATTGAAAGAGCATACCCTGTTGATGATTCAGACCAAGTTTGGTTAGTATTGGCCCAGCAGTTTCAGAGGAGAAGATCTTTGAATAAAAGTTAACGGACGGACGACGAGTGATGGCAAAAGCTGACATGGCCTTTGGCCAGGTGAGCTAACAAGTACATATTTAAAATGGATCTGTATAAATTTGCAAAATAAAGAAGTAGTCAGGATAGTACAATTTGAAGACTATTACTGATACAAGATTCTGATTATCCCAAGATATTCAATGAATGATCCATCAACAAAGTAATTAATGAATGTGTGCAGTGCATCAGTGAATTACAGTGTTTTTCAATCATGATTTCAGACATTTGTTATGTGATGAGAATGCAATCTGTTATATTTTTGTAAAATCAACCTTTAAATATTAAAGTTTTTCATATGCCAAAACTTTTATTTTCTCTGTCAGGATGGCTCAAAAAAAACTAGCATTTCCCTACATACATCTAAATTTGGAAATTCAAGCGATGTTTTTATTATTGCAAAAATTGCAACTGAAGACGGGTAGCAATAATTGAACTTTGCATTCTTAATACATTTCATCAGCTTTCTAAGCAGCACACATGAAAGCCACAAATTGCATAAATTAAACCTCACACTTTTGTCCATTGTAAGGAATCGCAATATTTAAGTCAAACAATAATTTCTGAATTTACAGTAGTTATCTATCCATCAATATAACATACTTTGGCATCCAGAATAGCTTGTCCTATTTTCTGAAGGAAGTCTACTCCAGCAGTAAGGCCTATAACATCTACCCAAACAGTAATTCCATTCAATTCCAACGTATCTGTAATGTAATAATAGAAATATTCATTTTGTTCCAGCCGTTCATGCATTCTGTTTTATACAATAATCATTAAACCAGTACATACTAAAGTCAACATGATCTTTTTCTATTCTATCAGCTCAATCTTCCCCTTTTTTTAAGGTTTAATATTGTGACTTGTCTTATACCATGCGTTCTAACATGGCTCTTCTTAATCACCAACAAGTATAATACTAGATAACCATATATTTTGCACATGCGCAAATGGTGTCTTCAGGGTTCTCCATAGGCGGTTATAGCCGGCTTCCCCGACCAGCTATATTTTAAAGCCGACCAGCTTTCAAGTTTGAAAGCCGGTCGGCAAAATTGGAAATTTCACACATATGGTTCCTAATATAAGTCAATGATTAAATAATTACATTTAATTTACATAGTGTCAGATCATAGCCTCCAGAACCAGCACCTTAATTAACCTTAATTATTTCCGGTTGTTAACAGTTTGTTAACCTATGCACGTGGTCAAACTGATATGTGACATGTGCTAACCTAATTAAGGAATAGAGAACATATAATACATTAATAAGAGAGACTGTGCTATTTGATTTATAAAATAGCCCCTAAAATTCACAAATCAAGATTGAAAAACAAGCCTAGCCTGATCAAATTTTCACATGGATCAATCACGCAATTACAAATGCGCATATGCAGAACCTAAATTCACAGTGACCTCGGTATTTTGTCAGTTGAGTTACGTCCCCTTGTAACGTAATGAAAATATGACTTTAAACCTTTGGGATGATATTTTTTAAAGAAAAAAATATACATATGCTTGAGGAATAAATAGTTTTACACATTTTAAGACTTGATGTTGAATTATACTGAAAACTCTGCAAAACGTTGCAAATTAATTTTTTTTTATACCAATCTGACAAAAGTTAAAAATACTCATAAATGTTTGCTACAAAAGTACAGACTCTATAAGTTGTACATTATTGTGCTAAGTACGTTTTGATAAATCATTAGATTTAGTAGCAAGTAGAATGGATATCATTTTTACTTCGATGTCTAAAGTAACAGCATGGCTATGACGTGTCTCTCCTAAGAAGTTTATACCAAACATATTACAAGTAATCAACAGGATCTAAATGAAATGTTGGCCAAGGGCTATGCTCTCTGGGTCATTGTACATTTACTTGATTTAAGGTACTGTGGGGTAAAATGAGGAATGTTTTTCTAGATCAAACAGCTCAATTCTTGAATAAACTTTTCTCTAAATCTTATTTTTAAGAAGGGTTGCTATGGATATGAAAACAAAGAAACTATCACTTAAAAACAATAATACAGAATGTGTAAATATTGATATAAATAGAAAGACATGTGAGTAGTACTTTCCGCCTGTAGACTACACCACGCTTTAACTTACACTGGAAAAGTCAGCACTGTAAACAACCGGCTATATCTGAGCATCTATGGAGAACCCTGTGTCTTGAATAAGAGTAAAAGGGATACAAAACAACCATATTATTAATTTTGTTTGACTTAGTTTGTGAAGGAAATAAATGTTAGAACACTTTTTAACTTAATCATGTTATTCAGACACTTAAATGTGTATTATTTTGCTTTCGATCTGGATTTTGAACTTGCATCTGTTTGAAAACGTCAGATTGTGTATTGTGACGTCATAAACACAGACAGCAATGGAAACTGAAAATCCGCCTTCTCTTTGGTCACTTCAGAATGGAAAATTCTATTTTCTGTCATATCAGAATTGCAAATAATAGGAGTGTTGTATCAACTATTAATAGCTTTGATACAACACTGAACATTGTTCTTATGTTCTTAATTAACAACGCTGCATACCATTAAGGTATCCACTTCCCAGGAATCTTCCGATTAGAGACAAAGCAGGTGTTGGTTCTCTTTGTTTATTTTATGTTATATATAGCATAGTGAATATATCTCGGGGCAAAAAATCAATGCATAGTGAATTCAGGCATCTAGTAGTGCTTTTGTCTACCAACATGATCATGTAATTGTTGACCTCTGGTGGTATTTAATGAAACCTGTCTAAACCGAAACCTGACTACACCTGTCTAAACAAACATGCTGTAAAGACCCTTTGCATCTTTTTCTAAATATTCTTAACCTGAGTAAACCAAACACCTGTCTAAACCAAACAAAATACCAATATTCAGTCCAAAAGGGGTTGGGTTTAGACATATTTTACTGCATATTCTTTTGTCTCCCGAGTTCTATCAAATATTTATGTTATGTCCTATTTCACTGTGTACTTGATATACATGTAACTTTGGAAACATTACACACTAATCTATACATTGTAATAACATGTGACAAACCTTTCAATTTGTTCATAAACTCCTTATCAGCATGGCTGTAACTTATCATTACATCTTTTGTTTCAAGTTTTGGTGGTGGCACTACAGATCCTTCTCTGGACCTTGGTGCACCAGCTGGTGCCAAATTAGGAGACCTGGGCCTTCTCTGTGCCTTTGGACTATCTAGAAATTCTTGTTTATTTCCCCACTTGGGAACTGGTTTCTTTTTCTTACTTGCAGCTGAACCCATACTTAAATTTAAAAAAAAAATCCAAATACATGAACATAATCATACTTAGTGTTAAGTCTTTAAGGAATCTTTAAGGAATGCTTACTTGAATTCAATTCTATATCAAAACTAACACTCTCTATTGAATATAGGAGTTTGTCTTGTACTATTTCTGAGAAAAATGTGATTGCAGTTGGCATGGGTCAGTTATCTAATCTGGTGTAGCAGACAAAAAAAATATTGAGGTTCCTCACTGTGTTTTAGACCGTACGGTGACCTCTAGATGCTTTGTTTTTGGTCGTTTTAAACTGGATGTTGTCTCCTTGACATTTACCCCATTTCCTTTCTTTTTCATATTGAGGTCATTGACTTTCATAATGAAAAGAATTTAATAGAATGTTTTAGAAATATTTTTTTTCTATTTTTTTTTATGTTGAATTACATATTAGCCCAAAAATACAGATTTTTTTCGGGGTGGGGGAGGGGGAGGGGGGTTGATGTTTAAGACCGTTTTATCATTTTTTGTAACAGTCAATCAAGTGAAAACACCCAATATCTGCTTTAATAAGCTCATAAGATACATAACCAGAACACAATGAAATTTTTTTTAAGTTTCAGCAGATACCATCACTACAAACTGAGTCTGTATCAATTACTTAACAAAATGCTTCTTAGTAATGCCCATATGCAAATGATTTCTGCATTTCTACTTTCCAATGAACTCAGAAGACACATATGCTACCTTTATCTATCCTATACTTACAAGACTTGGGAAATCACATTAACTTAGATCTGAAGTTTTAACTTTTTATACTTTTAAACTCTATGATGAAGGTAAGCATGGTAAGCTGAATTTGCTTGATGTTTTTCCTATGTTTCCTTTAGGGTCTAATGTAAAGCGATGCCTTTGTTCTCTACTGGCTGCCAAGTGTTTTTTTCAAAATACAATTGAAATTAACATTCTTTGTAAAAGACTTTCCATACATTATTCAAATACAATTTGATTACCATTTCTTCAAGAGTTTCAGAGCAGATGATGATAGTGACATTTTCCCTTATTATCCAATGTTATACCAAGTTCTGTGCTGACAGCTATGTAAAGTTTGGTTAAATTTGCTGCAGCAGTTTTTAAGAGAAGCTCAAAATAGTTTTTTTTTCAATCTGGTCCAATGCTCATCCTATGGTTTGTGCTGGTTGCCATATTTATGGCCAGACCATAATGGAAAGACCAAACTTTGTAATGGACCTTCCAAGTATCATTTCTAAAAAGTTTTGTTGAATTTGCTACAGTGATTTTTTAGGAGAAAATCACATAGAATTTTCTCATAGGGTCAAAAGCTAAACTGTGTTCTCCACTGGCAGCCATGCTTTTTATATGATCCAAACAAAATGAGAAACTTTGTAAAGGACCTTCCATAAATTGTATGTCATATCAGTACAGTTTACTTGAAAATTACTTTTATAGTTTCAGAGTCCAATGTTAAGTCAGAATGATATGAGCAATAGAACTTTCATAAATCATTCATGTAAAGTTTGGTTAAATGTGAAAATTTAAGGAACAAATTAGCTGCGAAACTGTAGCTCTATAGGTCCTTTTATATTTTTCTGATTTGGCAGACCTGTGGTCCGCAACTATCAAAAAATCAGCACAAGGACCATAAGAGCTACGGTTCCGCAGCTAGGAACAAATAGACAATGAACACCAATTAGGAAAAATGAAAGGATATGGAGTGAATGTACATGTGACAAAAATGCACAAAACTCCAGTTTATCAAGGACAGGGCTTTTATTCCTGTCTACATCTTGATGTCGCCTGAGGGTCTTCAACTAGAGGTGAACAATAATCATCACCTCAAGCGAGATCAAGAAGGCCCCTAGTGTGCACTTAAGCAGTATTCTTGACAAAAATGATATCAAGGTCACTCCCTTGCTCCCCAACCACCATGGAGTGCCAACTTGGGCGATGCTCAGGGTTATCCAGCTGAAAGCACCAGGGTTACAAGAAGAGAATAAAAATGTTGAGCAACATTGATCGCAGCTAAAATATGTCATTGAAGCAACACATGTCGGGAGCGGTCAATGAGAAAAAAGTAAAACCAGGCAATGTATGCCTACAAATACCAAGTTTGTTTGTAAGACTTAAAAATAAACAAACAGTCATGAATTTTCTCCTTTTTTGTTGTAGCTGTGATATCAGGCATGACTTGTGTCAAATCATATTGCTGTACATTTTTTTGAGGAAATAAATAAATTTACTTCGATTCATTCATTTACTATTTACCTGAAAGTTCTTTGGCTACAAGAAATAATTATCTGTATTCTATCTCCATCTGTTAGCTTTTCCAATTTCTGTGAATATTTGTTAACAAAGCCACAGGGCCATACAAAATCTACAATGGAGTAAACAGTTGATCAATAAAAAATTTGCTTTATTAAATAAAAGAATTCAAAACATTTATTGCCCAGTAAAGCACAAGATGATTTATAGACTACACATCAAATGCTTTAAAAACAATTAATACAAAAAAAAAGTCCAAAGGCCATAATGCAGAAAATCATATAGAGTACAGAGTATTTCATTTACAAAAGACTCAGGTCTGACACAATTCACACAGTTAACACCAGCAAATGTTTTATTTTTCAATTATATTTTTATGTTTGATATACATGTATTTACCTTTTATCGCATTTCAACAAGAATATAAACTTGTTCATTTATTAACAGGAAAATCTCTAATTTAACAAGAACAGCTCCAATTTAACAGAAACATCTCCAATTTAACAGGAACATCTCTTATTTAATAGAAACATCCCTAATTTTACTAGTAAAATATCTACTGGTAATTATACAAAGTGAAATTACTAATTTTAATTTACTATTTTTTTAATCCGCTTATTCAACATCAATCTCTAATTTTATAGGGAATATCTCTTCTTAGAGAAAAAATATCAAATTATTAGGGATTTTCCTATAAAATTAGATATTTTATCAGTTAGAGATTTGGGTCAAGGTTGAAATAAATATGCCATACAGTCGTGTGCTACTCCTGACTAGTTATTTTCATCATGAAATCGATTAATCGATTATTATTTTCAAAAATCGATAATCGGAAGAATTTTGCAGAAAATTAAACATTTTTATGAAAAGGCTTTTTTTGTCTGATAATACTAGAATGAGTGAAGAATAGTAATAAGATTGTTTGTCAAAAGTGGAATTTTTTTAAATAAATATTGTTTAAAATTGTTCTCAAAATTTTCCACTGTTGTCTGTGTCATGTATTCGGAATGCAACAGGTAATAAATATGCAATGCATTTTCAAATGGATAGTGAAAATTAATGTCTGAATTTATGCAATACAAAAACACTGCAAACATGATTAAAAACACTAAACTCTATAAGCATCATGAAGATTTCCGATTTTAATCGATAATCGAATCGGAAGGTACATCCCATTTTTCCAATTAATCAATTATGATAATTTTATCTGATTCCCAACACTACTCCTGACTAACCTATATACTGAATATCATTTCCCTACCACTTGCAGTTGTTGAGAAACTATTCAAATCCGAAAACCTTAATGTGATCACTAAAGCAAGATTCTGAATTCAAGATCATATCATGTTCACTAAACCATGAAATTAAAGGTCAATGTCAAAGGCCACATGACAAACAGCCATGCACCGGTAAGAGCAACTTACATAACAAATATCATTGCACTACTGCCTACAGTTATTTAGAACTAGATTTAATATGAAAAACTTAACCATTTTCACTAGACCATGACATGCATGATAATAATGGTCTTTGGCATCATGCTTAACTATTTTAAATTGTGCTGTCTGGCATTGAAAATTGCAATATGTTCATTAAATAGTTTAAATTTCAAATATCTATTTCAGGAAAATAAATTGTCTTGATTTGTGAAAATGAAAAATATATCCATGATGCTGTATACAATAACATGAATAAACATGATAAATGCATGTATTTTTTGTTATTTCTTGGGGTTTTTGTGGTTTTTTTTTTGTTTATGCATTTGTGTTTATTTTATGTTATTTATTTATTTTTTTTACCATCATTATCATTTTTCTTTACATGCATATATATTCACTTTTCAGTTTTCATCAGACTTCTTTGTTTATATGCGTGTAAAACATGATTTTTTGTGTAAATGTCATATTTCTGCTTTTTTTCTCTTTCCCTCTCTATTGATGTGTTTGTCTACATATAACATACTTGCTAAAATCATGTACAAATTTTGTCAAATTTACTGGTCGTATACCATGATATCTCTATTTTCTCATTTGTTCTTCTTAAACTCTGACTTAACTTTTAATGCGTTATATTATATACCCTGTTCCCATTGTATCGCGGGTTCCACTGTATCGCGGTATGCATTTTTTATTCTATGACGTAATCAAAACGTCACCTATCGGCCCGTAATTTTTAGAAAATTAAACATTAGTGCAATGTTGTATTCCGGGTAGCCTACACTCAACAGTTCTGTCAAATGTAATTGGAATAAACATATTATTAATAATTAACCATCGTTTGATAACTATGGGTAATTCCTGATCAACCTCTTCTCCCAAAATAATATATAAAAAATATTTTTGTTTACATGTATCTCGAGATTACTGCAAGTTGTGGACATGTTGTTTGATGTTTATAGGTCACAGATGTCAAAATGGTCAAGTTATTTGCCAAATATTTAAAGTAATATAGGCAACAACCGGGGCTCCTTTAATTAAGGCCTTAAATAGAAATACATTTGTATGTTGTGGCAGTTATACATTTTCGTTGATAATTACGGTTTGTATTCCTTTCGGTGAGTAGGAAGGGCTAGTGAGAAAGTCAGACATTTATTCTAACAGCTTATCCGTCTGATAATTCAGAAATTTATTTGAATATTAATTACCTTGAAATAATTAAAGAAATGAAATGTACAAAATGCAATAAAATTAAAATTATTGTTTTAGTGCAAACATTTTGAATATTGAGATTTTCAAGTTCAAATACAGATATTTTAATTAAATCAATGTTATGAAAAACTTTTTATGAACTTTACCTCATAGAAAGTACCATAAGATACAGTAATTTAATTTATCCCTGAAAGAAATTACTTTGGTCACGAAATGCGCCTTGATATTGATGGAACTGATTACCGCGATACAGTGGTACTCTTCCACTGACATGAATAGGTTGACCTTGTAATTTTAGACATCAAATTCTGATGCATAAAATACCTTAGATACATGTTTTTCACTTAAAAAGATGCATGAAGAATATGATATAAATATTTAGAATAGGATCAGATGAAAGAACCAACCCTCCTTTTTTCTTGAATCCACAAACTGTATGTACTGCGATACAGCGAGACCCCAGTATAAAATGACCATATCAAGTTACCAAATTGGGTAGCATGTTCCTCGGTTTCTGATACTGTAGGGACCATTGTTGCAATTTAGTTTTACGCTAGTGGAAAAAAAATGGACATAAACAGTGACAAATGAAATTTTACACGTCGTCAGAAAGCCGACTTTGTGTCGGTTTCAAAAGCTCATAAGAGCTAATGTTTTAATGTTATGTATTGTACCGACGTTAAATAAAGCTTTTCGTATTGTATTTGTTTAGATCATGTTATTTCGAAATCCTTACCGAGGACAAGCACAGGCAATTTATCAATCAGTTAAGTACGCACAACATAAAAATATTGATATTCTGGGGAAAGGGAAACAAATTTATAGAAGGTTTGACTGTATCTGATGTGTTTTGACTTTGAATTATCTGACTTTTTATAAATTTTGATACCTCTGCATCTGCATCATTTGGTTGTTAACAGAGTTATTTCCCTTGAAAATAAAATTGAATCAAATCCGGGCTTACTTCCGGGATTGGTACTTTTCCGGCTAAATGATGATGTCAAAATAATGTTATTAGATTTTTTCCAACAAAATGCATATGCTGTACTAATAGTAGTTCTGACAAACATTAACCTTCTATTTGTAAGTTAATACAACTCAGGTTAATCCAAAACAAACAAATTGAAAGCGACCATAGGACTCCATGGAATTGAATGACATGCAGTTGTTTCACCTCCTCCTTTTACTTTCAGTAATGTGTGCTCTTCTACTGGGACTAATATTACAGAGGGTATAACCCCCTTGAGTTCAGAGTACACCCAAATTTTGAGATATAGTCCAGAGTGCATTTTTTAGTTTTTGAATATTTTTTTTGCAAATTTGAATTGAACTGGGACTAATATTCTCTTATCCGGGCACTTTACCTGTGGAGGCGGTGAAAAAGTCCACATTTCATTTAACTCGAATAATTCTGCGCCCTCTAGCGGCTGATCACCTCTCTTAATGGAGCGATCGTAGTGAGTGTAATATAACGACTGAATTATTCGGGTTACATTTCATTATATATCTAAGCAACTTCAACTTTTATTTATTCATTCATTTTTCAAGATATTCAAATGAAACTCGGAATATGCATTTGGAACATCAATATAAACATCATATCCGAATTTCAAGATCATAGCTATTATAACACCGAATATATTGTAATTTGAAATATCAAATTTTTACATAGATTATATCTGTAAACATTGATCATGTCAACGCCTATATCAGGGGTGAATGATTTAAATGGACTGATCGGATTGGTCAATTCAGCTTTGTGATGTCACGCCGGATAAGAGAATAACAGGGATTTGAATCTATTTAACAAACCATTTTGATCATACAATGTAGATGTATATAAATCTATGGTTTGATGGAATAAAAAGCTGTGTCCAGGATACAATTTTCGGCTGCAACTTTTGATTTAAAAATCTTGCCGAAAAGCTGATTTATCACATATTTACAACATTAAATTTTCATTCACACAACAATGAAATTCTTATTAAAAATTAGTAATATATGCATGAAGGGTTGTTTTTATGTGTATAGAGGTTGTAAAATTATTGAGAAACCATCCAATAAACAGTTATCGGTGATTAATGAGCGCCAATAACAATGAAAATCAAGAAAATTGGCCAAATTTAAATCGCTAGATAACGTGTTAAATTCCATCAAACTATAACGAAATTTTACCAGGATAAAGCTCTTTGTAGTGGCTTTATAGCCATATATAATTTATGCGGAAAAGATTTTTTACAGTGCTGATAAATTTTGACTGATGTGACCACGCTCATGCAATTTTTGCATACCGGTACAAATTTTTGAGTTCAAACACTTAACTTTTTCCTGTGTATTTTTAAACTAAATTTTCAACTAAATTTAAAGAAAAATATGCCATGATTCGCATCGAAATTTCATCTTTTCAATCATTTAAATTTTGTAGCATTAAATATTTTGGGAAAAATAGAAAGTGTACTGAAAAAAAAGTCATGAAGTGTAAAATTTTGCGGTATATTTCTGAAAAAATCAGAAAACGCACCAAAGGTGCGAAAGCCGAGTTGCGAACATTTGTTATTTTCATAAGTGCATCATCGGATAGGCAAATAGTTGCAATTCAGCATATACCGTTAAATTCTTTTATTTCAATCAGAGATTTATAATGGAACTTTTGCGGAAGTTTGACTTTGTCCTAACTTGACTAAAAGTCAAAACATTCCAAGTTCCTTTCCAAAAAAAAAAAAACTTTGGGCAGGGGTTCTCCCTTAAAATCTAGTTTTTTATTTTATAATTGCTGAAATTGAAAGTGTGTATCAGAATACCTTGTTTCTCAGTTTTCTTCCTTTTGGTATACATAGCAACCAAAATCTCCACTGTCCATTGCAACTTATTTCAGACCACCTCTGAAAAAAAAATTTGGGCAGGGGTTCCCCTTATAATCCAGGTTATATACATATTGCTGAAATCAAAACATTCCAAGCCCCCCCCCCTTTTAAAAAAAAATGGCAGAAGTTCCCCTTATAATCTAGTTTATACATATTTCTGAAATTGTGAAGCAGAATTCTTTTTTTGAAAGATTCAGTGTTCTGGTTTGGTTTCCACGGCAACTAAAAGCTCCACTATCCATTACAACCCATTTCAGACCACCATCCAAAAAAAATTTGGGCAGGGGTTCCCCTTATAATCCAGGTTATACATATTGCTGAAATTAGTTCTAAAATATTCCAAGTCCCCTTTTCAAAATAAAGATTTGGCAGGGGTTCCCCTTTATACAAATATCTAAAATTGCAAGGAAAAATATGTAGCAGAATACTGTTTTTCTAAGATTCAATCTTCTGGTTCAGTTTCCATGGCAACTGAAAGCTCCATTATCCATTAAAACACATTTCAGACCACCATTCAAAAAAAATTTGGGCAGGGGTTCCCCTTATAATTCAGGTAATATGTATTGCTGAAATCAAAACATTTCGAGTCCCCCTTTCATAAAAAAAAATTTGGCAAGGGTTCCCCTTAAAATCTAATTTATATTGTTACGGAAAATATGTAGCAGAACACTTTTTTTCCAAAGATTCAGTGTTCTGGTTTGGTTTCCATTGCAACTGAAAGCTCCACTATCCATTACAACCCATTTCAGACCACCATTCCAAAAAAAATTGAGCAGGGGTTCCCCTTATACTTCAGGTAATATGTATTGCTGAAATCAATAATTTACAAAAAATCAGAATACACAAATGTAGTTTTTTTTCAGCTAAGATTTTATTTTTACTGGACATTGCAAAAAAAAACTTTTAGTAATATTGAGTACTTCTTCATATTAAATTAATTACCTCCCTTAGTTTTATTACCTCCCTTTTTTTAATTTTGACTTTTCATTCAACCTAATTTTTAAGTTATTGACACCCAAAAAAAGTGTGTTGGTGAACATAATTAGAACTATAAAATGAATTTAAATGATCTAGCAGTATAAAAACTACTTTTGTATGAACAATAAAATTTTTTTTAGCAATTTTTGTTGTCAAATAATACCGAACATGTGATTTTAGGCTTTATTGAACTGTTTAATTTTTGATACATTTTTAGAAGTTGTGACCTTGACCTTTGTTGCACAGACCTCAAAATCGATAGGGTTCCTCCTCTAATCATAACTAATGTTTATGCCAAGTTTCATTTGGATGTGTAATGTGGTTCTGGAGATATTGTGTGGAAACGAATAAGTCCAATTTTTGTTCTATTTTTAGAATTTGTGACCTTGACCTTTGTCACACAAACCCCAAAATCTATAGAGATCTTCCTCTAATCATAACTCATGTCTGTGCAAAGTTTCATTTACATATGACATGTGGTTCTCAAGATATCGTGCGGAAACCAAAAGTTGACGCCCGGACGCCTGGATGCCCAGACGCCCGGACACCCAGACACCATTCATCAAATTATAAGCCGAGTTCGACTTCGTCGCAACTCGGCTAAAAATCCAAAATTATCCAAGTTTTAGAGCAAAGTTTGCGTACTTTGGAATAAATTTATTTTACAAAAAATATACTATGATGTTCAGGAATCGTTTTTCTATAAAATGGTGTATTTTGTATTAAAATCGGTGGGAAAATGTAGCTTTAAACTGTACTAAAACTGTCCTATGTTTCAACAGAGAAATGCTAAAAAATACGTCGATTTACAGGTAAATCCGCCGTGACACCGAAATTGTAAGAAATGTGAATGTTTCAAACCCTGTTATATTAGTCCCAGAATTGAAGTACAAGTCCTAAAATTTTTGCAATGGCTTCAGTGGCGGATCTAGACTTTTTGCTAAGAGGGGGCCTGACCAATATTTTTTTCAAAAAGGGGGCCAGGAACCCAATTTTTTAAAAAAAAACCTAGGAATTTTAAATATTTTCTGACTTAAGGCCCCCCAATCCGCCACTTGGCTTTTAAAAGGAGTTCATGGACTCAAGTGGTCAAGTCCAAAATAGGCTGAAAATAAGAGCCAAGTCCCGAGTCCGAAAAGGGGGCAGGGTTATACCCTCATAACAGTGATTGGAAACATCCACATTTCATACAATTTATGAGTAGCTGCAGGTCGATTTACAGAGCAACAGATAAGCTGCGTATTTGCATGATTATGCAATTAAAATCAACGAAAACCCAATGTATCCTTTTTGACATGCATCTAATAACCCAATTTAAAACTGACATATCCCAAATAATTCTGCAACTATGAGTTTTCACCCAATTATGTGATGGAGAGTTGCGTATTTTCACCCAATTATCGCGTCAGAACCAGTGCTGGATCGCGGTTGCTTACTCTTCATGGTTTTAGCAAAAGTAAATTGAACTGTGTCCCTGTAGTTTGATCTTTTGGATCTGGGTAATAGTAGACCGATTTCGAGAGGCAAATGGTGTTTACCACTGCATATTTGGTACCTTCTCATTACTATCCCCGAAATTAAACAAGGGAGACTTCAAGAATCGAACAAAATTATGTACAGCGCACTGTTGCTATAAGTGTCTGTCAAAAAACAATGCTGTCAAGCGCATTCGGTATCTATGCGGTGCAGGCGGATCATAAACCAGAGATAAACAACGAAAGGATATGGAGTAAAATGCTTAGGAGACAAAGTCTCTACGAAACAAAGCCTGAACACAAAACAAAGGAGACGAATTGTATATGGAAAAGTTTATGAAGTATAAAACCCAATGTATGATTCTCGTACTAGAAAAGACCCATTTTCCTGCCCTTAGCCATTTCCTACCTGCTGCAGTGACAATCAAAACTAGTTGTTCATTTCTTCTTTAAGTCTTTTTTTCTTTTTCTTATATTTTGGTTGAAACAGAGACATATAATTATATGTCTCTGGTTGAATTGATTTATTCAGTCCCTCCTAGATATGTCGTAGAAGATCAGACTCACAAAGGGTCGCAAGGAAGGCTAAATTTCCTACTCCTACCAATTTCTCCCATTTTCACATTGGCAGCGGGTTTGACAAGTTATATGGAATGCACAACCGCGAACCATTTTAAACAAACTTACTCACTAGGGGTGGAATGGTAGGCTTAATTTCCTGCCACTGCCCATTTTTTTTTATTTTTCAGTCTTGCCACATAATAGGGAAAGCATAAACGCGAACCATTTGAAACAAAATGTGTTGAGAAAAAAAAACACACACAGTGCAATATAAATAAAGACCCCTTCTTTATTTCTGGAATAAGAGCATACTCACTAGTGGACGTATGGAATACTAAATTTCCTGCCCCTACCCATTTTTTAAAATTTTTCATTCTTGCCTTAATTGCCAATTCCTCCTTAATATCTTGTTACTTTTTGAATTGGTTAACTTGTTATCGTCCTTACATAGCTGAAATATTGCTCATTCTACGGAAGACTCAAACCAATCAAAACAATAAAGTAGTTAAAAGGATGGAAAAAATTGATGATATGATTTCTACAGACGAAATGACAAAATTTAAGAAATTAAGAAATTATGTTTAAAAAAGCCATTTCCATTGCAAAGTCATACGTACAGGAGTTTTTCACACTAAAACGTTTCTCTCATTTGTTTATATATTGGAAAAAAATATTAATGAACGAATGATCACGGAAACACCACTGATTGAATTCTGATACCAGCATGACCAGTTAAGAGGTGTGAACCAATGTTACCAATAATTATTTCAAATTGTGTGTGAAAATAAAGTTCTATACACCTACCAGACGATTCATCTTCACTGTGTGATTTCGGACTTGACATATCAGACCTGTCATGAGTATGTTCTAGAATGTTCTGTATGAGATCTTGGGGAAAATAATTTTATAAAAGGGTCGACTAACTTCGATCTTAATTAATAAAACGTTCGGTTATCGAAGTATAATTTTCATTTTTTTTGACATTTTTTCTCAAATAGCAAATAGAATAGTTGTTTTAGAAATTTACCTAAGGTTGCAGTAGTCCTTAGCTTTGGGTTAGATGTATTTTTTCCTGCATAATTCATTGTAAGAACATCATTAATGCATTGATAATTCTACAACATTGTACTGTTGAATATCAACGAATTGCATAATAATATAAGATTTATTCATGGTTGAACTATCACTGAATCACCCAAGTCCGAAAGGACTAAATGCGAGGTTACATCATGCCTGAAACGTCCTGCCACCAACAATGATGTTATCACTTAATATGCATCTACAGCTGGACTGTTTTACAAGGTGCATGTTTACACTCTAAAAAATATGACAATATAATAATAATAATACATGTATTTTATTATCTAATATAAAAAACCAATATGCAACAGCCTAGAGGGGTGAAAAGCCCTATTCATTTTAGCTGTAAGGGTGAACATTATGGCTTTACCTGGGAAAATGTGTATGACCCAATTGATTATAAAAGTAAGAGTGAAATTACCCAATTGGTCAATCCTTATCTGGAGCTCTGCTGTAAATCGTCGTATTTTTTTAGTATTTCTCTGTGGAAAAGTAGGAAATTTTTAGTACATTTTACAGCTGCATTTTTCTACAGATTTTAATACAAAATGCACCAGTTTATAGAAAAATGATTGCTGCAAATCATAGAATCGATTTTTGCAAAATAAATTTTTTCCAAAGTATGTATCCTGATGTTGCTGGTTCTCATTTAGGGATTATTCTGGTGATGTTTCAGTCTTGTTGAAATCTCGTTTGGAAATAATTTTAAAATTATTTATATTTCATGTACAATAGCAATGAATTAACAAAATTGGTGTTAATCTCTAAATTGTGTCAAAAATTACTCATTTCTATCAAGTGGTTTCAGAGTAATCTTAAATTGAAGATTAAATGTCCTAATTGGCTGTTGGATTCCCGTCAAATTTTCACAAAATAGGGATGCCATTTTATGAAAAAAATATGCAATTGTGATTTATCTTTGCTTTTTTATAAATTGTATTATTTTTGCAATAAAAATCACAAAACAAATGAAGTTTAAGCCATCATGGCCATAATCTGTTAAAAAATTAGAAAATCTACATTTTTAGGGAAATATGGAAATGCTGAAATAGCCCCTAAAAAGCATGAAAATGGGACAAAACTTTCTTATAACAACATCAACAAATGATTTATGGGGCTGAATTGGTTCATTCCTTCCATTTACAGCTTTTCAGAAAGTATGAGAAAAAGTTTAAATACTCTAAGCTAGATTTTTCAATGAAAATATAAATAAAAAATGCCTAAAAATGCACAAAATTGCTAAAATAGGCCATTTGCAATTAGCTGTAGCAAAATAATTTGCACAGCAACCTAGGAATTTTTCTGTATATATCTAATTTATAGGAGTTTCCGCCGTGACGTCACAAGCTTGAAAAATTACCTTTGGTTGGCAAGAAATCATAGTCACTGATTAGGGTCATAAAAATGTCATTTTCAATTAATTGGTGAGAATTTGTAATTACAGATAAATGGATAATTCTTTTTTATCTCAATTATGGAATGTTTACACTTTTACAGGATGTAAAAATTTTCATCTTTTTATTTTTAATATATATAGAATTAGCGTATTTTGTAAACCATATAATTTTTTGAAACTTTCACATTTTTGAAATTCACATGAAAAAATATTTGTCTATTTTTATTAAAAAGTAAATCGGTAGAAAAAATATGATTATCTCAATGTTTAAAATGCATTTTACAGATCCAAAATCATGCATATAATGAAAAAGTTATCAAAGATTAAAAATTCTATCCCGATGCTTATAGTGATAATTCTTCGGCTTTGCCAACCAAAAATGCTAATTTGCATATGTAAATAAGATTTAGTGACGTCACTAACTGGATTCGCGGAAACTCCTATAGGGTAAGAACATTGCAAAAAATCGAGGTTTGAAAAAAAGTTAAATACTTTAAAATTTATGCTCCTCACCAGGGTACATCCTTAAAGTATTATGATATTTAACTTTTTGTTTGTTCAGTAAATTAATGATATTTATTTGTCTTTTTGTTTGTTAGATGTTGCCCGTTACACTTATTAAAAATAACAGGATAGCATCTAGTAAGTACACAGAATTGAAATTTTCCCCAATGACCTAGTTTTTGACATGATATGTTTGATGTCACCAGTTCTCAATAGGTACATGTATGTATGGAGGGCAAATTTAACAATAAAATAGCATGACTTTAAGTAACATCATGAACATCATAATTCATGTAACATCATGAGCATCATAATTCATGTAATTTTCTCACAATAAATAATCAATTTCTTACATACTGTCACTGTTTGATGATTTACTAATGCAAAATTATATAAGCATCCTTGTTGGTCATTACAACCGACAAACAACAGAAATTCCCAAATTGAAATCTTCCCTTCATTTAATAGAAATTGATAAGAAATGACTTATACAGCATACCTTATATTTTTTGCTGCAACGACTTCATCAGTATATTTACTTTCGGGAATGAATAGGAGGACAATTACCTTAAGGTACAGGTGAAATTTGTTTATATATGTATTTTGATATAAAACCCGTCAAAGTTTGAGGAAAAATGGGAATAGTGAAAAGCATGGAAAATTTGAAAATTTTATTCATGACACTAAACACCTTGCTGCGTATTATGGCAATTGCCCTTTCTGTCAAAGAACAGAGTGATGTTCTTTTTGAAAATTTCCAACGAACAAACGACACGTACAAATTGGTTTTATAAGTCAAAATTGAATGGCACAAAACTATCGAGAACTGGTTACTATCCAGAACAGGTGAAAGCATGATACAAAAATTTTGCTCTCAAGTAAGTAAGAACCGAACCGTCAATCCAGAACGAATAATCCAAAGACAATGGCAACATCTGAAACAACAAAGAAACAGAGACACAACATGAGTAAGGCACAGAAAAGGAAAATGAAGACACACACAAAGATAATCAACATGGACCCAATAAAAACCATGGGTGAGATCAGGTGCATAGGTAGTGTAAGCTTCTCCTGCTTCTTATAAGACACCTGCCGTGTTGAACATGTCAAATCCGGTAGAGGAAACAACAATTAAGCTTTAAAGGGAAAAATCTGAAAAACAGATATCCCATAGCGGTCCACAAGATGGTGATGTCGACTGTAAAACTTCTGGAGGGATGACTTCAAGTTTTGGGTAACATACCCTTGTTTGAATAGCCTGTTTGTGAGCAAGGAAGTCACAGTATTGAACACAGGCTCTTGAATAGCAAATAAGCTGGGAGATGTAAACTCCTTATGCCAGCGCTGTTGGGATGTTGCTACAAAGAAAAGGGAAGTTGACTTACCTCAGTATTTTAGTTACAGTAGGATCCCCCTACTAGATTAGGGTATTTTAGATTTTAACAGTTGATTAAAGTTAAAATAACTAGAGTTATTCTGAGATCTTAATTTTTTATAGTTTTGATATATAGGGAAATTTCCTATATAGCCAAGCATTTTAAGATTTTAATTTAAAGTCGGACACATGTCGGATAAACTGAACCTTGATAAATAAATTAAAACTATTAAGGTTGTCTTATTTATAATATAAAAACTTTTTTTTTCATATTGATTTGAATAAGTAAACCATTATGATTTAAGAGTTCAACTGTATATAAGTCCCCACTTGTACAGTAACACTTGACCTCACATGTAAATATGTTATAGACTAATATTCTGATGCTGTAGTGAAATTAAAATCTGAATCAACAAGAATTTACTAGCTATAATATACCTGGTCAGAGTATTGTACTGGTTTAGTGTCAGTTAATTATTATTTTGAATTCTATATAAATTTAGGAAATATTTAAATCTAAGAATTTAGGTTTTAATACTACCATTTTTTTTGAAATTATGTATAGCTTGCACCTCAGCAATTTTATCTTTTAAGTTCACTTCTACTTATTATCTTTTGTAAGTAACTAACTATTTTAGTTATTATGGCTGAATGGTTATTATAAATGGTTTTATTTGTGTATACATGTAAGTGTGTGACGTGTGCTACCACCATTATTATATAATGACATACTCCGGCCATTATGGCGGATTTCCCGGATGATTAACATATTTTATTTGCAATTCTTCAATGAACATACCAATATTCCTCTAGTAACATATAAAACTCCTTCTAAACTCCTGTCTTTTGTCTGTTAATCAATTACTCAACTTTCTATAGAATTCTATTGTATACGAATTTGTCACCACTGGAGTATCAAGGTAAACCCCTTCAGGCAGTACAAATTGGTATACAATGGAATTCTATAGAAAGTTGAGTAATTGATTAACAGACAAAAGACAGGAGTTTAGAAGGAGTTTTAAAGGTGTTGCTAGAGGAATATTGGTATGTTCCTTGAAGAATTGCAAATAAAATATGTTAATCATCTGGGAAATCCGCCATAATTGGAGGTTTGCCTTGATTGGCAGAGGAATCATTATAGATAGATAGATATTGGAAAAGTGAAGTCATCCTGTTTGTCATACAGCTTAGTTTTAACTCTACCTCTGTTGTCAATTTTAAGATGACGGTCAAGGAATGAGGCTGATGTGGAAGTGTCTGTAGATAGCTTTTTTATTTTTAGAAATATACCATAAAATCTTGCACTTCATGACACTTGTATGAGTACACTTTCTACTTTTACCAAAATATTTTATGCTCCAAAATTTATATGATTGAATAATCAAATACCAAAGTTACTGTCAATTTATTTTCTACTTATGGGCATTTCAAAAACTTATGTCTCTTCAGTGCAGATAAAATCCATGAAATCAGAATGTTTGGAAGACTGTTTAAAAACTGACAGAGAACAAATATTTAAATACAACAACATACCTGCCACCTTCTTTGTAGTTTTAATTTAGTTTGTGAAAATAAAGGTACATGGCACATTCGATTTGCTGATATTGCCAAACATGAGTCTGATGCGGAATATATGAATCTAATACCGATTAAAAGGAAAGATCAAGAAACCTCAGACACCAAAGAGATTTCAATATTTCTCTGAAGAGGCTTGCAGATTCAGAGAACCATTGAAATCTTACTCGAGGGTGTCTGAGATTTCTAAGTCTTGCCTTTTCAACGGTGTTTGATTAATTTTCTCACTTTTGTTATCACAAACTATGTTTTATTCACCACCATAACCAATGTCAATTACGTCAGAATACGTTGCTTGGCATTTTCTGTCTTTTACCGGGGTGTACAAGACAAGGAAATCTCACACTGCTAAAAATTGGAACTGTTCTGTCTCAAAAGTGAGAATTGACTTTCTTTTAAAGGCAGAATGTTCTTTTCTTGGCTTTTGATTGTGACATTATAATCAATTGACAAAAATTTTATGTCGTATTTGATTTATTTTTTTGAATTTTGTGAATTATCTCTCTTTCCTGTAATTATTTAATGTAAAATTTCTAGCTTCAATCAAATGGTGGCATATAGATTTTTTCAAGTCAATAGATATTTCTTAAGTGTTTCTCTCCTAAATACATGGAAATTTGTGTGGGGACAATTTTCGCTTATTTCTCATTTAGGAAGTTTATGCTAATATAACCCCTACACAAATAGTTTTAATAACAATAACACATGCAAATGAAAATGTTATCCTTTCACTTACCTAAGTTACCTTCAAAAATATATGCCCAGTGTAAAAAAGATCAAATAAAAAAAAATGATTTAGTAATTTTATGTATTTCTTGAATTGGTATTTGAAAAGGTACCTTTTTCATTCTACGTCAGTTGTCCTTTGTTAAATCATATTTATTCATGTTACAAATAACCCGTACGAAAAAATACGCTTGGACCTAAGACAGATTCTATGAGTATATTTAAGGCAGATTCGGCTGTAGACATCTTTACCTGGGAATATAAGTTCTTGGGTGGAATCCAGGCAGAATCCAGGTGGTATTTCGGGGTGGAATATGTAAATAAGTCCGCCTAACTAAGGAGGATTTAAATTCAATCTCTTAAAGGGAATTAAGATTTCTCAGGAAAGAATTAGTCAGGATGACTTTTTTTTTTTCCTTATAGGCACAGTACACCCTCGTTATATCGCCACCTTTGGGACTATGCACATTATTGATGATAAGCGAGGGTGGCGATATATATCAAAGGAATAAATAATATAGAAACTTTATAACTTTTTGAAAAATGGGTTTTGAAAGGGGTTGGCAATAAGCGAGGGACCACCATTGAAGAGGGGTGGTATAACGAGGGAGCACTGTACATACGAGTTCATAGCTCATTTTCTGCATATGATAGGATTATAATACCTTGGATGTATATATGTATGTACAATAAGTTTACAGTGACAGTGTGCCATAATTAGACAAACTTTGAAGTTGATTACTTATGGTTGTTGTTATCCCCGCACTTTCGAAGAAAGTTCGGGGATAATGTTATACCCTCCGTCTGTCCGTCCGTCCATCCGTCCGTCCGTCCGTCCGTCACACTTTTCTTGTGACTCAAACTCCTCCTACATTTTTGGATATAGGGATTTAATTTTGTTGTAGAATTGTTGCATATAGTGTGCAGATGCGCAATAAGCTTTCGGATTTTCGATATTGGTCTTGGTGCAAACAAGAGGCCCCATGATGTCAATTTTTACACATGTGGCATGTGACACAAACTCCTCCTACATTTATGGATTTAGGGATTTAATTTTGTTATAGAATTGTTGCATATAGTCTGTAGATGCGCAATAAGCTTTCGGATTTTTGATATTGGTCTTGGTGCAAACAAGAGGCCCCATGATGTCAATTTTAACAAAGACCAAAAGATGTGGATTAGACACATGTGGCATGTGACGCAAATTCCTCCTACATTTTTGGATTTAGGGATCAAATCTTTATGCAGAATTGTTGCATATAGTCTATAGATTTGCAATAAGCTTTTGGAATTTTGGTTCCGGTTCCAACTTTGGTAAATTTCCTGAAAATGTCAAAGACACATATTTTTTTTTTGTTTTGGGATATTATCTTATATTCTGACAAGTGTTTGGTAAAAAGCAAAATTCTGATAACTTATGATTCTGAAAGGCGGTTCCAATTTTGGTAAATTTCCTGAAAGTCTCAAAGACCACCTATTTTTTGGAATTCTACCTAGCAACCATACTTAAAATGTTTGTGTAGTTTAGGACGAACATTTTCATCAATTGGATTTCAAAAATATTTGATTCCAATTTTGGTAAATTTCCTGAAAGTCTC
>MJUU01047365.1:11750-57395 GCA_002080025.1 Modiolus philippinarum | reverse complement strand
TCCATCTAATTATTGTGTCAAGCTCTTTCCTATGTCCATACTCACTTTAAATTACACTTTTTCAAATTTCAGTGGACGACATGCTGCGGTCGTATCATGCTGCGCTCGGCGTAGCCCTTTATTTTAATTATGTCGGCCCAATTATTTATTTAAAATTTTGCTTTTATAGTCTGTAGTGAGAAAGATGCATTAAACAGATGCTAATTTATATTAGAAAACCATTTTTATACGACTGCAAAAATTTTGCGGTCATATTTTGGTATGACGCAGTTGTCGGCATCGGCGTCTGTGGCCAGCATAACTTTGTTTCTAGTTGACTTTTGCTTTTATAGTCTGTAGTGAGAAAGATGCATTAAACAGATGCTAATTTATATTAGAAAACCATTTTTATACGACCGCAAAAATTTTGCGGTCATATTTTGGTATGACGCAGTTGTCGGCATCGGCGTCTGTGGCCAGCATAACTCTGTTTCTAGTTGACGGATCATCTTCAAATTTCAGTATGTGGTTTCTTGGCATAATGGCTATCCCGGGTTTTAATTTCGGGTTTATGGCCCCACCCGTTTCAGAAAAAGGGGCCAAAAATGGGTAAAATTGGGTATTTTTGTGTCTGTGGACAGCATAACTTTGGTTTCAGTGAACAGATCATTTTCAAATTTTAGTATGATGTTTCTTGGCACATGCTTTAGCCCAGGCTATGATATTATGTTCTGGGCCCGCCCGTTTTAGAAAAAGGGGCCAAAAGGGGTTAAATTGGTTGTTTTCACATATTTGACTGTAGAATCTTTATTATTTATCAGATTTTGATGGGGTTTCTTTCAGTAAACTCCTTAGAAAATTTCCAATCTGGAGTATGCCAATGGATTTCATGTGGCATGTACCGTTCAAGAGATAAATGGGGCCCAAAAGGGGCGAATTTCAAAAATTTCATTTTTTAATTTTTAGTCCGATTTTGATGCAATTTTTTCCAAAGGATTCATATGAAAAATTATCATAGCGCTCTACTATTAGATTTTTGGTAACTTGTTTCCTTACCCAGCTATGAGGGCCGAAGGGGGCCAAAATCGTAAATTTACAGAAAAGCAAAAAATTTTATTTTTCATCGGATTTCGATGGGATTTTTTTCTTTGGATTCCTCTTGATGTAAGCTTTCAGCATTACATCAACAGATTTGGCGTAGCTCTTACCGTTTCCGAGCTATGAGGGGCTGAAGGGGCCAAAATTGTAAATTTACAGATAACCCAAAATTTTTATTTATCGTCGGATTTCGATGGGATTTTTTTCTTTGGATTCTACTTGATGTAAGCTTTCAGTGGTATTTCAACGGATTTGGCGTAGCTCTTGCCGTTCCCGAGCTATGAGGGGCCGAAGGGGGCCAAATTGTAAATTTACAGATTACCTAAAATTTTTATTTTTCATTGCATTTCGATGGGATTTTTTTCTTTTGATTCCACTTGATATAAGCTTTCAGCATTATGTCAATGGATTGGGCGTAGCTCTTACCGTTTCTGAGCTATAAAGGGTCAAAGAGGAATCATAAGGAGTCATAAGGGCTAATTTTTATTTTCCCTAGTTTGTGTCCAGCTAATTACTTGGTCAATCTCCTTATTGCGTCCATCTAATTATTGTGTCAAGCTCTTTGCTATGTCCATACTCACTTGAAATTACACTTTTTCAAATTTCAGTGGATGACATGCTGTGGTCATATCATGCTGCGCTCGGCATAGCCCTTTATTTAATTTTTTAAACTGTAGTAAATTAAATTTGTATAACAAAACAGTAATGACACTGATGTAAGAGACAAACAGATGTAAGTTAAAATTGATTCCCAGGTCATGGTTAATGATAGTAAGGGTGCTGGGATTTATTGTCTCACGTACATTCAATTTTCTTTTTTTGAATTGTGTAAATGTATTGCTGTAGAGTTTAAATAACAGAGTGTACTAGTCACTGATATGTAAATTATTGAAATGGTAAACTGCAGCACTCAAATTTACTGTAATTATGGTATTTTGCAGACTATTTTTGAATAACTTGACTTATCTGGTGTGCAAGTTAAAAATTCTTCCAAAATCTTAATGGCCATACTCAATTATTTCAACATTTTCTATATGAATCTGTGGATGTTAAGTTTGTTGCAGTAATATCGTGTGGTACTCAGCATAACCCATTGTATGTGTGTGTAACATCATGCTAATTATAAAGCTTTCGATTTACAGCAGTACTTTTACAGAAGGAAGTAGATCAACAATTTAGTATATTCTCCCCATACAACCAAAAATAAATTAAATGCATGTAAGATAGGTTCTGGAAGTTCAATTTTTAAAGTTTTAAAACATTCAAAATCGGTATAGAGGAGATTGCCCTTAAGCTTCTGTGACCTGGCACCTGAACCAACATTTAGCAGCTAGACTCTTTAGATTGACTGGGAAGGGTTAGCTTTAGGTTTTGCACAAACTTTTTGATAAAATATGCATTTATTAGATTTTGAGAAGATCAAATGACACTAAAATTTGATTGATCTGAAATTATAATCCTGATTGATGTATTGAATAAAATATTTTGATTCCAAAATGTAAGAATTTGTAATACAATGTGTTAATGGTGTTTGTATAAAGTTTTATCAAGTGCAAATTATTTATGTTATCTGTGCAATCAATTCAAGATGGCCACCAGCAAAGGTCATAATTAAATGTCAAATATACACAGTTTTATGTTTATGATCATATCTCATACTTGATGGTGAACTAGGAAGCAAAGTTTGTATCAACATTCTTCTTATAAGTAGTGTCAAGAATATATACACTCTCCCAAGATGGTTGCAATGTAATCATTTTGGTTTACAATGAGACATTTTGGGAAAAATGCATCAATGCTCATTTAAATGAAATATTTCAGGGCCAACTTAAATCAAAGTTTGTCAGACCAGGAGTAATACAGACTTTTTTAGCTTAGACTGTTATTATACACTTTTTCTGAAGACATTTGGGAGTGAATTTTCGCAACAAATGAAATTGCCAGTACTTGCCATTCAAAATAGTGAGGACAGAAATAATTACTACATGAGAAAAAAGTAACTACATGTATTTTAATAATAGGCAATAATAACTTGAAATTTTAGGAAATCCGCCCACCTTCAATAGGACAAATAATAATTTTGATGTGTAATATTAAATACTTTATTACCTTTTTATTTTCTTTTAGCTCCAAGGATCCACAATGGGCACTGATATGTGTCATATTTGTAGTCACCTTGACCTTAGGTTGTGTATGGTACTCAGGGATGTGTAAAAACAGACATGGTGATTTTATAGATCCTGTCATGACACATAACTTACGACCAGAATATGTCAGAGGTAATTTTATTTGTTGGAATTATCCTTTGTATATAGAATTAAAGATGGATTAAGTGTTCTGTTTTGTTTCCATAAATATTATTTGAGATGTGGTATAGATAATTTTACTGGGATTGGTTTTGGGAAAACTGGCCATATACCACATGTTCAAAATTTTCTTCTTGTTCATAGATTTTCCTGGTAATGACATCACATAATAGAACCTGATAGTGCAGTGGTGACATAAAACTGGACAAAATATGCTAGATGCATACTACCTTATTAAAGATTTTGGTATTGGCATGAATATTGTACAGAGTGTTGTCATTAAACAACCCAAATGGAATCCAGCTGGGAAAGGCTGGGTGTTAAAGTGCAAATAAAAATGTATTGTATCCTCTACATAGGTCAGATTTCAAATTTCACTCTATCTTAGCCTAGCCCAACTTCTTTTGTTTTGTTGCCTGTAGTAATCACTTACACTGCAACAGATGTGGGCAAATAGCTGGGCAATAACTCAATGAATATAGGTACTAGCATCTAAAAAATAACACCATAAAACAGTTTTCCCCTTTCATTGGAGTTTAATGATGTATTGGTTCAAGTTATCAGTTTTATAGTTGATGATATACTAGTACATGTATTGTTTCAATGCATATTTTCACTTTAAATATTTACTTTTCTTTTACAGATGTTGTGTCACGTAAAGCAAGATTTCTAGCCTGGTTTCAATATCTAAAAAGTAAACATAAGCGGCAGAGAAGAAAAGAAATAGCGGAGGAGGAATGTTTATTATCTAGTAGTGATGACGAGGTTTACGAGCAAATAAATATGACTGATATTTAATGCATATATATTGAATCCTATGAAAGATATTTGCTGGTACATTGACAATACTGGGTCTGCAGTTGGGATTTTCTCGTAGTGAGAAATAATGAATCAGTTTTGAAATAGAGATATGTCAAGAAACAGAACTCCATTGTATTTTTTTGCATTGTTTGCAGCCATTAATTACTAATTCAATGAAAAATCTCATATAATACACTAGAACTGTCATCTGAATTTCTAACTTCTTGAACCATTTTCACTTGATGTTAGTAAGAAAATATGTTGTTATATTTAATTCAGAAAAAATGAATCACACATTAAATAGATCTGTGAACCCAAAATTAAACAATTTCTCATAGAATCACATAAACAAATGGTACCCGGTAACAAATTTTCTTATACATTCTCAGATCCTCATGAAAAGACTTAACAGAGCATATTCTAAATAAAATTTTCATTGGTGAAAGTGGATGAAAAACTGGTTACTTCCAATGCCATATGCATTATTCTCATTACAAACAAGATTGTGGCGACCAAAACTAAACTGAAATTGTCATCTCAGACATCCCTAGTGCAGATCAGATCAAAATACTGTATTTGGAAGACTATAAACCGATAATCTGTAAAATCTGATAAAGGACAAATAACCTAATAGATCTAAATGAAAAGCTTAAAACAGCTAATATTAAGAGGAAGATAATTCTTAGTTTAAAGCAAAATTTTCGAAAGTTTAGATATTGCAAACTTCCAAATAAAATTATCGGTTTTTAGGTCAACACCAAGTACTGACTATACTAGGTTGATGAATACCCTCTGGGACTAACAGTCCACAATCAGAGGCATTGGCCCAGTGGTAAAAAGTAACAAAATATCGATGTTACTGTAAATTTAGTTTCTGTATGACCATTTCAACAACTTATGTCTCGTCAATGCAGATCGAATTAAACATTTGAAAGGCTAAAATCTGTAAAATCTGATAGAGATCAAAACTTATAGATATAAATGAAAAGCCAAAACAGCTAGAACAGTGCTTTGCAAGATTGAGATACTCCTTAGTTTAAAGCAAATTTTTTTTAGAAAGTTAAGATATTGCAAAAAATTAAAATGTGATTCTGCTTTGTAAACTAGCCCAAAGCCCTAAATTGATCAAGGCTTGTTTATCATAATTTTGCTCTTTGATAATCATGAGTTGTAATGAGGGATATATGCAAGTTTTGGATGCATTTTGTTACCAAGAATTTAGTAAAATTTTAAAACATAATTTTTAGTTAATTTCTGTTTATCTTTATTGGCCTGTACAAATATTTGTATAATTTCAGAATTATTCTTTATTATTTGGTTTACTATTCTTGCATCATGATGAAGATATATTGTTAAATATTACAAAGTTATATATATTTATTAATTAATTGACTATGCATATGACTATTATATATGCATATAAATATTGTATAAATATTGAATAAAATTAGTGCTATTTTATAAGATATGATTTCTTCTGACAATTGAAGATTCAGGGGCATATGATTTTTTTGTCTGTCTGTTTGTCTGCTAAAACTTTAACATTGTATATGCCTGATATTTTTATGTGTATTTCTTGAAAATATAATAACATCTGTATTTGATACCAGAGTACCTTTTTTTATATTTCTGAAATGGCTTTCATTTTAGATTTTTTAGCCTTAAAATGTGTTCTACATTTCTTAAATCTTCCTGTAAAATAGTCTCCATTTTGGAGCATCTTTTAATTTTTTGCCTTTTTAGCTAACCTAGCTATAGCCATTATGAGCTATTATTATTTTGTGTCTGTTTGTCATAAACTTAAAATCCAAAGATCTTCTCCTTTACTACCACTGGACAATTTGGAACCAAACTTGGTCACAATAGTCCTTGGGTGATCCCTTCGAGAAATATGTCCGTCTAGTGTGCACCTTACCAAAGATAGCTGCCATCATAAAAGTTAGTTAAACATAGGACCCTATCAGAAAACATATTCAAATATCTTCATTAAACATTGGACATTGGAATAAGTTCAAAGGTCTTCCCTGAAACAAAAAAAAGCCAAATGGATCCAAACTTGGTCACAGAAGTTCTTGGGTGGTCCTCTTTTAAAAAAAAAACAAGCCAGGCAAGTGATCACTTTATTAAAGATGGCCACCAGCAGTTAACTAAGTTTAATATTGGACCTATGAGAAAACACTATGAAGATGTTCTCCTTTGAAACAACTTTGCAAATTGGAACTAAACTTAGTAAAAATAGTCCTTATTAGGCCCTCTTTGAAAAATATGTCCCACAAGTCTGCATCACAGCTGAGATGGCTGCCAGCGAATAACATGGTTTAACATTGGACCCTATTGGAAAGCATCTTCTCCAAACCAACAAGCCAATTGGATATAAATTGGTCATAATAGCCCTTGAAAAATGTCTGGCAAGTCAATACCTCGTCAAAGATGGCTGCCAGTGAGGAACCCAAGTTTAATTTGTACCCTGTATGAATATATATTTTAAGATCTTCTCCTTTGAAACTATTTGGCCATTTGGAACCAGACTTTGTTACTGTCACAATAGTCCTATCCCACTTGACAGATGTGCCCGGCAAGTCCCTATAACATGCAAGACTGCCACCAGAGAGGAACACAGTTTAACATTGGATTCTATAGGAAAACAATTAAAGATCTTACTTCTCTCAAAAAATAAAGCCATTTGGATCAAAACTTGATTACAATCATCCTTGCTTGGTCCCCTTTAAATACCGTGGCAGGTAAGTTTGCACCTAATACAAAGATGCATCAGGAAACATAATATTACAGTGGGTCTATGGGACAGCATTCAATGATCTTCTCTGAAACAAAAAACTGTGATTGGAATCAAACTTGGTCAAATATTCCCTAGATGGTCTCCTTTGAAAATCCGTCCAGCAAGACCGCATCAACTCAAGATAGCTGCCAACAGGGAACAAGCCTAACAAAGGACCCTATTGAAAAAAAACATTCAAAACTCTTCTCCTTTCAAACTTGGGCACAATGGTCAAAAAGATGACCAGTAGGTCTTACCCCAACCAAAATGGTTGTCATCTTGGAACATAATTCAAATTTGAACCAAATAACATCAAGGTCTATTTACATACTTAAAAATGATACTATTAAATATTGGTGTTTGGACTGTCTATGTCAGCCTCCAGGCTTTAGGGAGCCTCTGGTTCAGTTTCCATGGCAGCAGGTAATCTTTTCTAACCAGAAGACCTGATTGCACAACCAGACTTAGCTTTATCATTAAGTTATGCTTCTCAAATATAGGTGCAATTGCTGGCCGATTATTTAGGCGGACAAATTTACAGGAAGGAAAGAATCAGAAAGAAAGAGACAAAAGAAGAAAAAAAAATAGATTCATTACAGTTAGTCTCTTGCATTGTAGAGTTCTTAACAAGATTAACATTGCTAATGGTGTCTAGAACTCTCCATATTTATTTTTTTGGAGAGACTAACTTATTTTTGGTCACCATTATTCTTTGGAGTTTTCTGTATAAATATCTGCAGATATCAGTTTAACATTGAACACAAAAGAAAAAAAATCAAACTTTCAAAAACTAAACAGAGAAATATTAGTATAAACATTCCTTACAATCGACTGGTCTCTTGCACTGCAGGGTCCTTAACAAGATCAAAGATGCATAAGTTCTTGACAAGATTAACATTGCAACAGGTTTATACTCTCTTCTTAGAAAAGACCAGAAATTTGTAAATCTAAGAACTATCTCCCTTATGCCAAAAATGTGTCCTTTGCTGTTATTTTGAGGTTCTTTAGATTATTATTTAGCACTTTCAAACGTATTAAATTTTGATCTACAAATATTTGATTTCTATATAAACTGGAGAGACATGAGTTGTCAAAAGTGCTACAGAGAATGCAAATTATACGTGCGTGTTATATACTACTATATCAAATATTTTAGTCTTCTGAATCTTCCCAAGGATTGATCAGGTCGATGTTTCTCTGACCATCTTCCTAGTGTCTCACGACTTTGGATTTTTAATGCAGTTTCTAACACTTGACTTAATTGCTTTGTAGGCATTTAGTTAAGTTGTCTTTCAGTCCATTTCCCAGGCAACTGGTTTCCTTGTTAATTAGGTTTTTATTGTTGACAGTATCTCATCCATTGGAATAAGGGGCCATGATGTAGTAAATACATACTGGTTAGATTCTGTGGTTTTCAAAACTGTATCTTAGACAGCTACCTGACACGTAATTTTATATCCCCTTAAAGTGGACCTATCCACGATAGAATGTAGAGTAAATATATATCTAAATTATTATATCAATATATTCAAAATTAAAAAGTAATACTGGTGTGGCCCATACCTTGCTAGACTGTAAATTCTGCCATCAAAATATCGAAACCATCCGATGTGGACAGAACCACGCTTTCATCAATATAGGCCATTTTAAAACAAGATTAATCAAGGCCATATACAAAAAGATCAATTAAACATGGATCAAAATAATTATCAAATACAAACTAAACCGAAAAGGACTAAGCAGTCGCCAGTATACCTGTCATCTTCAAGTCAAGCTCATGATCAGTTGTGAAACACAGCATGCAGATACTATGAACTCAACAGAGAAAAAGCCTTATTTAAAAAGTTCCAGGCATGTCAAAGGCAGGCAACTAGCACAAAGGTAGCTCCTGGCAATAATATTGTTATTAAGCTCAGCACTATTACCTATGAAATCATCAAGCGTAATCTAAAACTACAACAATCATCCAAGATATATGGCAATCATAACAAGTGGCAGAGAAAATAAAAATCTACAAGTTTACGAAACAGGGAAAATTAATAACAGGCTAAAAAATGGTACATGTGGCAAGATGCATAATCTAACCATCAACTTTTATCACACAAAATATACCATGCTCGTAAATGGCAAAGAGGCAATATCAACATTCCTCGCACAACATCTTCCAGATATGAGACAAACCATTAACTGTGACCAAGACTATATTGACCAACTAGATACAGAAATTGAAAAGGCAATTTATGATTATAGGTATCAAAAGCAACTAAATACTAGCATCATTAATGTTATAGCAATATAGCAATTCCAAACAACCATCAGTATACATTACCAAACCATGGTACAGCGACTGTAGCACAACCTGTACAAACAACTCCATACACAGAAAAAGACTTCAATTCAATTCACTGCTTGGTTTTACCATATATTTGTAGAGATTTTGTATCATGTGCATTTACTCCATATCCCTTCATGGTTAATTCAATGTTAATGTCTTGTCTGTATGCAGGTAGATACAGACCATGACAAAGCTAGCTGTCGAATGCTCATCATGTACAAACTGGTATCACTATGACTGTGAGAAACTGTCACAAAATGAGATTAGCAACATCGGAAATGATACGAATTTGATATATAAATGCATTGTATGTACAGCAGAATAAGAAGAACACACTCGACCTAGAAATATAGACATCAATCAAGGAAATGAATACCAACTTTGCAGAGAAAAAACATATTGCAAATGCTAATATAGACAATTTACTTGAAGGTAAAGAGAGACAACTCAAAGAAATCGAACAATAGCTAGCAACCAAAGAAAAAAGAATAAGGTCTAAAAAGATGGAGATGGACTATAATGAAAAAGTAACACAAGTTGCTGTCCGAAAGTCCTACATCGCAAAACTTGAAATGTACTTAAATAACTTGCATCAATCAAACCACCCAATTAAAATACAGCTAGGAATATCAGTCAAGATGATAAACAGCCGAAAACGCATTCAAAAACGGATGCCGCAATAATAATTAAAAGCAATATACATCCGAACTTGCGAGTGTAGCCTATGTTCAAGGACAACAAGCTATTAGATCACTGCAATCAAAGATTGACATTATATAATGATAGAACCAACAAGATAGAAATGCAAATTCTTAGGGATAGAATTCAACCACTAAAATTTACCAAAATGTACAATCAGCCTAAAACCAGTCTAGTAAAGCAAAGTATAGTGAAAGACAAAGAACATTACAGCTCACAGTAACAAATTATATGATACAATTGATCAAGAGCAAAAATTGGGCATCACTGAGCAATATTAAATAGATCCTAAAATAAAATCGAACATTCTAGACACGAGTGAAATAACAAATAAGACAGAAAAAGTTATCGTCTAAGTGATCCTAAAACACGTGAGACCAACATAAAATACTTTAGACAAGATAGAGAAACTGGCTCTTGAAAAATCATCATCCTCTTGACAAACAGCCGAAACGTATGGCTACAAAGCAAACTAACCAATTTTTTTAGAGAAGGGCAGCAGGAAACACGGGAGATGGAAGCCCCAACATACTGCACAGATACAAATACACAACCGGAGACAACCAACAGTGCATGCCTGGAGACTGCAAAATCAAATGCCACCAATTAAACAAATGGTAACAATAGTCCGAACGAATTAACTGTTAGTCCCCGAGGATTTTCACCAGCCCAGTAGTTAGTACTTCGGTGCTGACCCGAAAGCCGATTCTATTTGAAACCTTGTAATATCTAAATTTTTGTAAATTTTGTTGAAAACTAAGGAGTATCTCCCCCCTGCAAAGCTCTGTCTTTAGCTGATTTTGACATTGCATTTAGGTCATATAGGTTATTTGTTCCCTATCAGCTTTTAAATCTTTGAGTTTATTGCCTTTTAAACGTTTAGATCTAATCTGCACTGAAGAGACATAAGTTGTCGAAATGGGCATATGCAGAAACTAAATTCACAGTTAGTTCGGTATTTAGTTATTTGAAAGATGGGTCAAGGGGTGCTCGCCGCTAATCTGAGGGCTAGCTCAAGCAGCCTAGTCTGCTGGTAAAACACTGAAGAAAAACTAAACTCAAAATTTCCCGAAGGATTTGGTCAAGAATCGTCATATATTTCAGTAGACATTGGCAGAATCGGTGAGAGGCCAGTATGACTGTAAAAATTTCAGGTCACTACATCTCAAAACTAATTTAAGGGATGCAAGCAGGGTATCTTATTACGTAAAGAATGTAAGTTACGTCCCAGCTTTTCTGGATTTTTAATAAGTTTCTGGCATTTTTAACAAGATTTTCGTAAAATCGAGGATTAGAAATGCCCTTAATAATAAGCTGTTTGCGAGTAACGCCATATTTAGATATTAAATATTCATATCTGTTATTAAAAGGTGCACAATTTGTACCCATGGGAATACCTATGACCTGTTGATAAATAGTGTTGCAAAAACGAACAAAAATGTCCAGCAAAAGATTGAGTACATTAATCATATCATCCCATATCCAGAAACAATAATTATTAGAGAAGAATTCTTGCTTTTTGTTAGAGCAAATGAACTGCAGACCAGAAAATTTAAAAGACCATTTCATAATTTGTCCCAATTTGGATTCTTTACTTATGTGGAAGGGTAGTATAAAGTGTGGGAAAATCATAACACTGGTCTTTGAACGGATTGTAGATTATCTAAAACTTCAATTGAATTTTTCACACTCCGATTCACACTCTGAAAGTAATTTACACCAGAGTTTTGATAAGTTTTTTCATAGTATTTAATAACCAACTCCTTTATACAAGTAAGTGAACTAGTTAAATGGATGGATAGATTAGTAGAAGAACACTTACTAAATGCCGAAATAAAACGATGTTTGAAGGGATTTTGTCATCAAAAGGTTCTAAAGCTTACAAAGTGGAATATGCTGAAACACTGGATGATGAATTAAAAGAGGTTATAATTAAATATAAAGATGCATATAGAATAATTCTAATTGGAGATATGAACACAAAGAACTCAAATCATAGAGATCGAGTATTCTAAAATTTTATAACAGATATGGATCTACACATCATAACCAACTATCCAACTGGAAAAACGTACATACATGAGAACTGAATAAAATCTCACAAATAGACTACATACAACATCTCATTACTAAAATAGAAATCAAATTTGATAGCGAAAACTCCTCAGACCACAGAGCACTTTCAGCTGACTTACAAATCTCACCATCCAACGAAACGATCTCTAAAAGAAAATCAGTATCAATTAAAAGCAAATGTTTACCAAAAGCAAAGTTGGAAAAAATAGATACAAGAGAATATAAAGAATTCATAAAACAAAACCTAGACACTCCCAGTCCTTGTTAAACTTAATATGAATTAATAGAGGATATCCAACATCCGTGTTATATAATGGCAGTAGAAATCTGTTCAGATCAACCAAAGAACCAAAAGCAGTCAAAAACAAGAACACAAAACCTCACACTAGAAGTTAAAGCACGTATTGAAGAAAATAAAATGGCACGCTAGAAATGGGAAGAAGCTGGAAAACCAGAACCCAATCAACCGTTACCTCAAAAGCGAAAGGAGACGAAAAAAAAAAAAACAAACAAAAAACAAAAAAAAACTATCACAAAGATTAGAGGCTGCAACAAACAGAATTAAGCTTTATTCTGAAGTCATGTCAGCATCAGAGAACGACTCGAAAACTTTCCACAAACTGATACAACGACAAAGGTCCACGAAAACTGCACCAGTCAACGAAATAAGGTGGAACGACGAGTTATATTCTTCCTCTGATGAAGTCAGAAACGACTTTTATCACAAGTATCAAACCCTTGCAAAACCAACCAACAGAAGATAAAAATTTCAACAACATCTATAAGCGATCATTTTCTCAAATCATTATCTAAAAAACATTTGATTTTTCCACACTCTATACCTTGCTTCCTCGTGATGATATAATAAGTAAATATGAATCAAAGGTATCAAAGGTATTATTCAAAAAGATTTTGTCGATTAAAAAATGTTTCATTCCTTATATTATTAAAAAAAACGAATTTAAATGGAAAAGTATGCTACGATGAAAAAACACGTGTGAAGTATGAAAAATTAGAAGTTTCGGTTCGAACTGTGATTTAAAGTTCAATTTTTTACCTAATACTGGGATGACATTTCTTTCAACCATCAGTTTGCTATCGGACAATACCGCAACGTTAGGGAAGGCTTGATGTGCATTGAAACCGGTTTAACTTTTATTTCTTTTGAAATGCCTGTACTAAGTCAGCCTGTCAGGACCATTGCGATCGACAAATTTTCAAGTGGTTTTCAACCTGCTTCGTCGTGTCGTTATGCTATTGGTCTTATGCTTTTGACAATTCCTTTCGATAATTTTTTAATCCCCATTTGGTATCAGAATTTCATAACTTGACATGTGACTACTTTTAAAAAGAAATTACGAAAAATGCTTGAAATTTGGTTTCCTTTGAATTGTAAGTAATAATGCATTCAGATTTCTCATTTGCATTCTTTGTGGCAAGATCTTTCAATTGTGACCAGGACTTATGACTTTTGGATGCGTCATGCTTTTAAAATGCTTTATTTTAGGAATGGTAAGTATTTCATGTGTTCATTATAGTAAGGCGGCTCAACTGTATGGAAATGTTTGATATATCGGTTGACATTGACTTTAGCACGTGACCTATTTCTTAAAATCTTCAACACTGGTGTGACTTTCATACCTACATGTGTAATCATTGTGTTAGGATCAGAATATTTGACACTGGAAGTAACATTACATTAGTTTTGTCAGATCCTTTTTTATCCAGGATGACCAAGAGGAGAACATAGTTTAATATGCACACTATAGGAAAACACAATCAGAGATTTTCTCCTCTGAAACTGAAAATTCTCCTCTGAAAATTCGTATGAAAAGGTTCTTTTCAGCACTTTATCGAAGATGACCGCAAGTGCAGAAAATAGATGAACAACTGTCCATAAGAGAACACCTTCAAATATCTTCTTCTTTGAAACTACTGGGTCAATTGCAAGACAAATCACATTTTGCCTTGTGTGGTTCCTCTTAACTGAAAGTTTTTTTTCAGGTATACACTTCTTTTCAAGATGACCCACAACTGTGTAAAACTGGATTCTATAGGAGAACACCTTCTCATCTGAAACTGTAGGACCATTTGCAACTAAATTTGGCCACTATAGTCTTCGGATTGTTGCCTGCAAAAAAAAAAAAAAAAAAAAAAAAAAAAAAAAAAAAAAATGAATTCACGATAACATAGTTTGACATTGGACTCTTTATAGAGATCATACATTCAGATATCATCTTCTATGAAATTACAGGGCAAATTATAACGCAAATAGTCCTTGGATCCACTGCATAAAGGTGTAAGGAAGGTTCGTGGTTTATCTAACAACGCCCTCAGGGGATAAAGTTTAACAATGCACACTATATGAACACTTACAAAAATCTTATTCTCTGAAACAAATGGGCAAATTGAAACAATGTTCCTTTACATACTGTCTGTTTTAATCGTTTGGACATGAGCGATTCAGGTTCTGGAAAGCCCCTTGCCTTTTTCAATCATTTGCAATACACCGTATTATATTTTGTGACTGAAATTATTGATCCATTTGGATGTTGTCAAAATTGAAGCAAAGTTGTGATCATCATAGTGAAGTTTTAACACAAAATATTGTCTCCACAGGAAAAAAGAAGTTTGGCCATTAAGGCGTGATTTTTTTTCCTATGTTGGGTCTTTTTCAGAATATGCTCAAATGTTGTCGAAAATCGTGTAAGGTGGTCTCTATTACGTGTACTACTTGAAAATGAATTTAATATATGCTATACTTGTATGCTTTCTAGATTATTAGCAGTCATACATTGCTGTAAATATAGCCTTTTGTGTCCATTTTAGCAATTTAAAAGTGTTTGAGAGAATAATACTACTCACAGGACACCGAGAACCAAAACCGACTTTTTGTTGCTAATGTATAAACATTTGGCCTTCCAAATGGCAGTTAGTTTATTTTGGTTCTGGATGTCCTATACAACGAATTTCAACAAAAACCTACAAAAATTGTCAAAACTGCATAAAAGTGGCAAGTTCAGAGGCTGAATTTTTATCTAAATGTATGAAAATGCATTCGAATCGACTCCGTTCCGACATTGTATGTAACAGATGACCTGTTAAAACAGTTTTTGAGAAGATTTAATGCATTTGCAAATGAAATAAATTCACGGGTAAATGGCCATACCTCTTACATAAACATTGATTTATGGAAAGCGGATCAAGTAGTACAGAGATCGAATCGGATGGTCAGAAAATAACAAATTGTCTTTTACTGCGAGACACAATTAATTTGTAACATGAATTTTTATTACAATATTGTATGCCAAAATATAGACTACTGACAGATGGCCAAAATTATTGTTTTCTTTTTAGAATTACTGAAAGAGTGAAAAGAGGGTAAACATCCCTGCTTAAGGTAGCCTATGAAGTACACTGAGAACGGATAGTATGACGAATTTTCAAAGAAGATGATGGACCTGCACATATTTTAAAAGTCAAGGTGAATCGTCCATGATAGTAGTATATAGGGACAGTTCACCTCACATTTGTGGTGGTGGATCGTGGTGGGTCACCGGAAGTGACGTCGCCGGAAGTGACGTAGACCGGAAATGAGGTTACCGGAAGTAACGTGACCGGTAGCGGAAGTCACGTGACCAGATGTTGACATGTTAATGTTGCGCATGCGCAACCGGAAGTGGCCCAATTTGAGGCCCTAGTCGACCATGTTAACCGGAAATGACGTGTTGGAACAACACGTGACCCCACAGGGGTGTAATGGGAAGGTATTGGAGCGCGCATGGGCAACCAGAAGTGGGTGCGTATCTACTGTAAGTAGCCATTTTGATAGGAAATGTCGTCCAAGATCACTATGTCATCCCGCAGGGGTGTTGTGTGACCTTACTACATAACGCATGCGCGACCGGAAGTGGGCGTAACCCCTGGTATAGACCGGAAGTAGCCCTATTTGAAGTCTTAGTCGGCCATATTAACCGGAAATGACGTGTTAAAAGAGTGTAAGGGTCCGCAGGGATGTTGTATGACCTTACTACAGTATACCGGATGTGGGGAATTTTTTTTCATCATTCTCCCTTTTATATGTTTTTACCACGTTTTCAATGGTATTTTTTGTATTTTTCCCCTTTTTTGTCATTTGCTCCCTTGTACCACCCTTTTTATTATTGTTATATCTTTACAACCCCTTTTTAGAATTGTTCTTTGTATTTCCATCCAATTTCTAGACTAATGTCCTCTTGCCCTACCCTTTTTTAAATGTTGTAATAGCATTATATACCTTTTTCAAAGTTGTTCTTTGTATTGTCTCTCCTTTTCTTTCATTTTCTCCTCTTATCCCACCGTTTTTTTATTGTTGTTATACCTTTTCAACCCCTTTTCAGTATTGTTCTGCAATCCAATGTTTAACTTAATTTCCTCTTGTCTACCCCTCTTCATGTGTGATTTTCTTATGTTCTACCTTATTTTATAATAATGCCCCCTTTTCATCCAATTCTTAGAGGTATTTCCCTTTTCCCGCCTTATTTCTATACTTTCGTCTGCTTTTGCCGTTGTATTATTATTTCCTACCTTATTCCATACTTATCTCCCTTTTTCATCCAATTCTTAGAGTTTATTCCCTTTTCCCGTCCGATCTTTAGTGTCGTCTGCTATTGTCATTTTATAATTATTTCCTACCTAATTTCATAATTATCTTCCTTTTTCATCCAATCTTATAGTGATTTCCCCTTTACCGCCTAATTTCTGTAGTGTCGTCTGCTATTTTTTAGATTTCCCGCCATTTCCCCTAAACCTATTATATTTCATAATTACTTCCATTTTCAGTAACTTCGGTATTTAGTTATTTTTCATCCAATTCTTTTTCCTGTTTTCTCCAGTATAGTCTTCTATTTTTCACCATTTTATTATTGATCCCCTTTTCACACTATTTCATAATCATCTCCCTTTAATGCAACCTCTAACCTAACCCATGACAATTCTATATTCATTTATTGATCTTATTTGAAAATTATTTTGTTTTTTTTCTTCTAATTATTAAGACTCCCAACACATACACCCGACCTGAACTACTATATTAGTATTGTATACCCAATTTCCTAAGCCTACCTTTAACCTTAACTGTTATTAATTCTAAATTTTGCTAGATCTATTGTATTGTTATTATATGCGGGATCTAACTTAGGCCACTCTGCATTTATCCAGGCTTGTGACTGGCTATAACTGTAACGTTATAGGCTGCATTACCCCTCTTTCCTTCTTTTTTTATTTTTTCTCTTTTATTCCTTTTTATCTTATTTTTCTCTTTTTTGATGTTCATTGGGGCTTTGTCTCAGTCGTTGTGGTGTTGACTTTCTTGGCAGTATACTCTTCTTGTAATTTTTTACGATCCTTCTTCACCTGTTTGTTCAGTTTGGCCCATTCGTTATAAAAATCGGTATACATTTTACAAATCCACCTCTTATTGTCAAATTCTGAGCGTTTCTTTACTTCTTGACATTTGGAACACTTTTTTTCTTGGGTTTTAGATGCATGGTGTTAGTCTGGATGAAAGGTAAACTGGCAGGACTTTCCGTCGATATCCAGGTTTCGGATCTCCTTTTTCTTTCACATATTTCTTCATTCCAGTAGGAGTAACGACGTAGATGCACGACATTTTGTCCGATACGTTCGAGAGTTGGGAATCAAGTGACAAAATTTTTAGTTGTATGTTCTTTTATTCATTTTCGTAGGTGATTTGTTTCAATAATGAATTATCCATGTTATTTACAATTGGCAGCGTAGAATGCATCAACTAGTCTTTGTTTCCATTTCTCAAGACCTTCATAATGCTTCTGGAGATTTTTAGCTTTAACCAAGATGACGTAGACCTCAGCGGGACGGGATGCAAACAATAATTGTAAATGAATTTTGTCCATTTTTTTCTTTTTAACTTACTGCAAAATGTCAGTCTGTCGACTGAGGAAGCCGGTCGATCGCTGCTTTATATAGTCCAAGTCATTTGTCTCGATGGTTGTGATTGGATATTTTATTTTTGTAAGACGCCTTCTGATTGGTTGAATTTACTGCTTTTTGATTGGTCCGTACACCTTCAATCCACTTTTTGTTTCAGGAATGGTGACTTACTGAATGATATATCTACATCTCCTTTTATTAGCTTATCTGTAACCTAAAGTAAATATAACCTGTTGGAGCTCTACCCCAAAGTACTGTTTCAATTAAAGTATTTCTCCAACCTTAGTAGTATTGGCTAAATCTTAGTCTGGTGCTGAATAGTACATACACTAAACCCTTATTACTTGACTAATGTTATCCCTGTTACATAGCCCTTACCTCAACCTTTATGTTCCAGTGTTGTTAGGTAAGTAATGTTGTATTTGTCGTGATATGACTTTAGTGCTGTTTGTATTTACCAGAGTTATTTGAACCTTATTAAAAGTTTTCGCTTGGTGTGTTTTGTCAGATACACAAATCTATTTTTTTTCTTTTTTATGTGATACTTTGATAACGGATTTTACTGTCTATCGTCAACCTTATTTCTTTCCATTGTGAAATTCAGAATTTTTAATTTGTGATTTGGTTGGTATTTTATTTGGGATTTGGTTTCTGGATTCATTTTGGATCTACAAATAACAAGATATTAACATATATACATTTTTATTATCTCCGTCAGTTAGGCAGACACGGGTCGGAGAACATCCACATGCTTTCTGTACAATATGTTTTAAATTAATGTTTTCATTTCAAAGGTTCACACTGTAGTACGTGTTCGATTTTCCATACTTATTCTTCCGGGCGTAGTTGGGCCACCTGCATAGTAGGTAATTGGATAGGTAAATCCAATCCTGGGCACTGAATTGAGGTCTGTACTAAATCGTGTTGTTCCATCTCAACTATCACCTCCCCTAGAATGGAGTGTATTAAATTGCGTAGATCAAGTAAGAAGTCCTGGACGGTTTTAACTGTTAGTGTATAACATGTTGATTCAATGCCAGGTCTTGGAACCATCTGTTTAATTTTCAACTTGATTCTGTAGTCCCATTTGTAACAGTCTGTTGGCTGGTGTTCTGGTTTAGCTTTGTGCTTCTCTTGTTGGTGACATAGGGTTAAGGGGTTTTTGGTGTTGCATTCTCATATGTCGGTTACAATTGCATCTTGTAGCAAATGTCTTCTCACATATTTCACAGCTAAGGTGTTGGTTGTCACGACGTTGGTGTTTTCTGCTATACATCTGTAAACATATTATTTAGTTATATTAAGTTATGACTATTATAATTAATTATGAATATAAATTAGTGATTGGTAATTAATGTACTTACTTTGGTTATCTTTGCTTTGAATTAGTCAGCAGAATGGCAGTCTTACGACTGAGGAAGCCGGTTGATCGCGACTTTATATAGTCATTTGTCTCGACGGCTGTGATTGGTTGTTAATTTTTGTCAGACGCTTTCTGATAGTTTTTTTTTCTTGATTTTTGATTGGTCAATCCATTGTGAATGGAGGCTTCTGATTGGTTGAATTTCCTACAATTTGATTGGTCCGTACACCTTCAATCCACTTTGTATTGTAATTGTGTTCGAATTTCCTGTTTCAGTTCGTATTTTTTATTTCAAAGTTTACATTTGTTTTCATATTTCTGTTCATATTTCATGTTTCAGATCGTATTTTCGATGAATTTATTACACTTTTGTTGTCTTTATCGACCTTTTTACGGGTTTTGCTGCTGCTGCTGGTTCTCAACAATACTGGGGTTTGCTGCTGCTGCTGCTTCTGCTGCTGGTGGATTGATAGGCTATTGTGGTGGTGGTGGTGGCGGCGGCGGTGGTGGTGGTGGTGGTGAATTTAAGGTATCTTGGTGGTGGTGGTGGTGGTGAATTTAAGGTATCTTGGTGGTGGTGGTGGTGGTGATGGGATGATGGGCTATGGTGGTGGCGGTGGTAGTGGTGGTGAATTTAAAGTATCTGGGTGGTGGTGGTGTTGGCATGATGGGCTATGGTGGTGGTGGTGGTGGTGAGGGTATCTGGGTGGTGGTGGTAGTGGAATAATAGTCTATGGTGGTGGTGGTGAGGGTATGTGGGTGGTGGTGGTAATTTTAAAGGTATCTGGGTGGTAATGGTGATGTTGGAGAAGTAGGAGATGATTTTGGTGGTAGTGGGTTGTGATTGGGATGGGGTATGGTAATTTGCATTTTGTCTGTAACGATAAATTCATTATTTGTTCTAAGCACCATGTATTTCTCTTATGTTGGAGACAGAATGCAAATTACTACTACTATGATTAGGGCTAGTGTTAAATTATGGTTAGGGTTAGAGTTAGGGTTAGCGCTAGGGTAATACTCCTTATATATTCTAATACTCCTAATACACTAACCCTAATCAGAGTTATCCATGGTATAAGAAGTGAGATAAAATTTCAAAACAGTTGCACATAGATGTCTCATTTAATTCGTCATGGACAGTCTGGAGGTCTACAAGCGGATCGTGCATACCATATTTGAAGATGGGGTTATCAATTCTGGACGGATATATGTATTATATGTGTTCACTCAAACCTATTGTGCTGAATACAAAATAAAGCAACAGAGATCTGGGCAGCTCATCGTCAATTGATAGAAGAATTAGGAAAAGTGGATTGAAGGTGTACAGAATGTGGGCCAATCAAAATGCATGGATTTGATCCAACCAGAAACCGAGTTTACCTACTGGATTGACCAATCACAATGTAGGAAAATTAACCAATTAGAACGCGTTTTCCAAATATTACCTGACGAATTACAGCTATTGAGACAATAGACATAGAATATATAAGGAGTACAAGAACAGACTGAAGCCAATAAAGACAGAATGGGTGTAAATATTGTTGACGGAGATTTATTGAAAACAGAAAATGTAGATGTCATTGTTCATCAAGTGAATTGTCTTTGCATAAAGGCGCATGGATTATCACGACAGCTGAAAAATTTCCATGGGGTGATATATATTCTACACGCAGAGGGGAGGGAAGCCGGAATTTAGCAATCAAAGAGGACAGAGGAATTCAAGGAACGATAAAAATATTGAAGTCACCTAAGCCCCTACAGCCAGATTTTGTATGCTTTTTGAGTCAGTGGGACTAGGAACTGTTGACCAAGCTCGTCGTCACATAATACCGTATGAAGATACCTACGAAAATAGATACCGCTGGTTTCAAAGTTGTTTGCAGAATTTAAAATCATTGAAAATCTGCTCTGTAGGGTTACCCTACAAAATTGGATGTGGATTAGTAGGAGGAGACTGGACTTTATATTATGGAGCCATTGAAGAATGCTCAGCATATACCGGTATCAAGTTTGTAATTTTTAGATCAATTTTTTGAAGATACAAAACAGAGACTTGAAAAGATTATAGCTGTGTTTGAAGACAAAGAACTAGAACAGAAACGGATGAAGGTAGTTACAGAATCCAACCAAGTGGATATTAAGATGTACATACTAGTGACAGAAGAACCAGCACTGAAGACAGAAAACTTAAATTGACAATAATGTAAAGACAGAAAAATTAGAATGTTACTGTGACTTTGTTTAAATGAAATAAAAAAAAACGGTATTGTATTGAATTGTTCTGATTATGCCCCAAAAGGATTAAGTGAATCCATCGATCACCATACCCCATCCCAATCACAACCCACTACCATCAAAATCATCTCCTACTCCTCCAACATCACCATTACCACCCAGATACCTTTAAAATTACCACCACCATAGACTATTATCCCACCACCACCATCACCCAGATACCCTCACCAATACCACCACCACCACCACCACCATAGCCCAACATCCCACCACCACCACCCAGATACCTTAAATTCACCACCACTACCACCGCCGCCGCCGCCGCCTCCACCATAGCCCATCATCCCACCAGCACCACCACTACCAAGATACCTTAAATTCACCACCGACACCCAGATACCTTAATTTTACCACTACCACCACTGCCGCCACCGCCGCCACCACCACCACCACCACAAAAGCCTATCAATCCACCAGCAGCAGCAGCAGACCCCAGTATTGACGAGAACCAGCAGCAGCAGCAGCAGCAGCAAAAACCCGTAAAAAGGTCGATAAAGACAACAAAAGTGTAATAAATTCATCGAAAATACGATCTGAAACATGAAATATGAACGGAAATATGAAAACAAATGTAAACTTTGAGATAAAAAATACGAACTGAAACAGGAAATTCGAACACAACAACAAAAAGTGGATTGAAGGTGTACGGACCAATCAAATTGCAGGAAATTCAACCAATCAGAAGCCTCCATTTACAATGTATTGACCAATCAGAAATCAGGAAAAACAACCAATCACAGCCGTCGAGACAAATGACTGACTATATAAAGTCGCGATCAACCGGCTTCCTCAGTCGCCAGACTGCCATTCTGCTGACCAGTTCAAAGCAAAGATAACCAAAGTAAATGGTAAGTTCATTAATTACCAATCATAAATTCATATTCATAATTAATTATAATATTCATAACTTAATATAACTAAATATGTTTACAGATGTATAGCAGAAAACACCAACGTCGTGACAACCAACACCTTAGCTGTGAAATATGTGAGAAGACATTTGCTACAAGATACAATTGAAACCGACATATGAGAATGCAACACCAAAACCCCTTAACCCTATGTCACCAACAAGAGAAGCACAAAGCTGAAGCAGAACACCAGCCAACAGACTGTAACAATGGGGACTACATAATCAAGTTGAAAATTAAACAGATGGTGCCAAGACCTGGCATTGAATCAACATGTTATACACTAACAGTTAAAAACGTCCAGGACTTCTTACTTGATCTACGCAACATAATACACTCCATTCTAGGGGAGGTGATAGTTGAGATGGAACAACACGATTTAGTACAGACCTCAATTCAGTGCCCAGGATTGGATTTACCTATTCAATTACCTACTATGCAGGTGGCCCAACTACGCCCGGAAGAATAAGTATGGAAAATCGAACACGTACTACAGTGTGAACCTTTGAAATGAAAACATTAATTTAAATACATATTGTACAGAAAGCATGTGGATGTTCTCCGACCCGTGTCTGCCTAACTGAAGGAAATAATAAAAATGTATATATGTTAATATCTTGTTATTTGTGGATCCAAAATGAATCCAGAAACCAAATCCCAAATAAAATACCAACCAAATCACAAATTAAAAAATCTGAATTTCACAATGGAAAGAAATAAGGTTGACGATAGACAGTAAAATCCGTTATCAAAGTATCACATAAAAAAGAAAGAAAAAAATAGATTTGTGTATCTGACAAAATACATCAAGCGAAAACTTTTAATTAGGTTCAAATAACTCTGGTAAATACAAACAGCACTAAAGTCATACCACGACAAATACAACATTACTTACCTAACCACACTGGAACATAAAGGTTGAGGTTAGGGCTATGTAACAGGGATAACATTAGTCAAGTAATAAGGGTTTAGTGTATGTACTATTCAGCACCAAATTAAGATTTAGCCAATACTACTAAGGTTGGAGAAATACTTTAATGGAAACAGCACTTTGGGGTAGAGCTCCAACAGGTTATAGTTACTCTAGGTTACAGATAAGCTAATAAAAGGAGATGTAGATATATCATTCAGTAAGTCACCATTCCTGAAACAAAAAGTGGATTGAAGGTGTACGGACCAATCAAAAAGCAGTAAATTCAACCAATCAGAAGCCGTCTTACAAAACTAAAACATCCAATCACAACCATCGAGACAAATGACTTGGACTATATAAAGCAGCGATCGACCTGCTTCCTCAGTCGGCAGACTGACATTTTGCAGTAAGTTGAAAAGAAAACAAATGGACAAAATTCATTTACAATTATTGTTTGCATCCCGTCCCGCTGAGGTCTACGCCATCTTGGTTAAAGCTAAAAATCTCCAGAAGCATTATGAAGGTCTTGAGAAACTGAAACAAAGAATAGTTGATGCATTCTACGCTGCCAATTGTAAATAAAATGGATAATTCATTATTGAAACAAATCACCTACGAAAATGAATAAAAGAACATAGAACTAAAAATTTTGTCAGTTGATTCCCAACTCTCGAATGTATCAGACAAAATGTCGTGCATCTACGTCGTTACTCCTACTGGAATGAAGGAATATGTGAAAGAAAAAGGAGATCCGAAACTTGGATATCGACGGAAAATCCTGCCAGATTTACGTTTCATCCAGACTAACACCATGCATCTAAAACCCAAGAAAAAAGTGTTCCAAATGTCTAGAAGTAAAGAAACGCTCAGAATTTGACAATAAGAGGTGATTTTGTAAAATGTGTACCGATTTTTATACCGAATGGGCCAAACTGAACAAACAAGTGAAGAAGGATCGTAAAAAAATTACAAGAAGAGTATACTGCCAAGAAATACTGAACATCAAAAAAGAGAAAAATAAGATAAAAAGGAATAAAAGAAGAGGAAAAGAAAAAAAAGAAGGAAAGAGGGTAATGCAGCCTATAACGTTACAGTTATAGCCAGTCACAAGCCTGGATAAATGCAGAGTTAGATCCCGCATATAATAACAATACAATAGATCTAGCAAAATTTAGAATTAATAACAGTTAAGGTAAAAGGTAGGCTTAGGAAATTGGGTATACAACACCAATATAGTAGTTCAGGTCGGGTGTATGTGTTGGGAGTCTTAATAATTAGAAGAAAAAAAAACAGAATAATATTCAAATAAGATAAATAAATGAATATAAAATTGTTATGGGTTAGGTTAGAGGTTGCATTAAAGGGAGATGATTATGAAATAATGTGGAAAAGGGGATCAATAATAAAATGGTGAAAAATAGAAGACTATACTGGAGAAAACAGTAAAAAGAATTGGATGAAAAATAACTAAATACCGAAGTAACTGAAAATGGAAGTAATTATGAAATATAATAGGTTTAGGGGAAATGGCGGGAAATCTAAAAAATAGACGACATTACAGAAATTAGGAGGGAAATGGGAAATAACTCTAAAAATTGAATATAAGATTGGATGAAAAAGGAAAATAATCATGAAATTAGGTAGGAAATAATTATAAAATGACAATAGCAGACGAGACGACACTAAAGAAATTGGGCGGGAAAAGGGAAATAACTCTAAGAATTGGATGAAAAAGGGAGATAAGTATGGAATAAGGTAGGAAATAATAATACAACGGCAAAAGCAGACGAAAGTATAGAAATAAGGCGAGAAAAGGGAAATACCTCTAAGAATTGGATGAAAAGGGGACATAATTATAAAATAAGGTAGAACATAAGAAAATCACACATGAAAAGGGGTAGACAAGAGGAAATTAAGTTAAACATTGGATTGCAGAACAATACTGAAAAGGGGTTGAAAAGGTATAACAACAACAAAAAACGGTGGGATAAGAGGAGAAAAGAAAGAAAAGGAGAGACAATACAAAGAACAACTTTGAAAAAGGTATATAATGCTATTACAACATTTAAAAAAGGGTAGGACAAGAGGACATTAGTCTAGAAATTGAATGGAAATGCAAAGAACAATTCTAAAAAGGAGCTGTAAAGGTATAACAACAATTAAAAGGGTGGTACAAGGGAGAAAATGACAAAAAAGGGGAAAAATACAAAGAATACCATTAAAAAAGTGGTAAAAACATATAAAAGGGAGAATAATGAAAGACAATTCCCCACATCCGGTGAACGTATGGGGTTACACCCACTTCCGGTCGCGCATGTACACTGTAGTAAGGTCATACAACACCCCTGGGGGTCCTTACACTCTTTTAACACGTTATTTCCGGTTAATATGGCCGACTAAGGCTTCAAATAAGGCTGCTTCCGGTCTATACCTGGGGCTACGCCCACTTCCGGTCGCGCATGCGTTATGTAGTAAGGTCACACAACACCCCTGCGGGATCACATAGTGATCTTGGACGACATTTCCTATCAAAATGGCTACTTACAGTAGCTACACAACCACTTCCGGTTGCGCATGCGCGCTCCAATACCTTCCATTACACCCCTGCGGGGTCACGTGTTGTTCCAACACGTCATTGGCCGACTAGGGCCTCAAATTGGGCCACTTCCGGTTGCGCATGCGCAACATTAACATGTCAACATCTGGTCACGTGACTTCCGGTAACCTCATTTCCGGTCTACTTAACTTCCGGTGACCCACCACGAAGCACCACATCCACCACCACAAATGTGAGGTGAACTCTCCCTATATACTACTCATGATAATTATCTCAAAGGAAATCTGCTTGAGTTAATTGAAGAATTCAGTCCTAGTCCTTGTATTGCCAATAGATACAACATGTCAAATATGGTAGTAAAAAATACATGTCATTGGAGACTTGTTCCAGATTTCAACTTGAATAGGTTTCTTATTTCTAAGAAAGGGATCAGGAATTTTAAAGAAAAAATAGTGAAAAGAAATATTCAAATCAGATAGAACATATGTGCCAAAAAGGGATCGTTTCTTCTTAGTGTTGGAAAATAGCAAGTTAAGTAATATAATAATTCGTCCGGAGATGCCGATGTCAGGACGTCTGTCTCATTGTTCACCAGAATGGGTTAAAATAAAATTAAACAGTTGGGATCTCAAAAATAAAGACTTTTAACAAAACACCTTAACTGTATGAGTTACCATAAAAAATAAGATTTTTTGCAAGCAGAATTTTTTTATTTGTTATTAGAAAAAGGCACAATAGAATTTGTATCCAAATCACAGACTCATGGAGACTTTTTTTAAGTGATTTTGAAAAACAATGGCTGAAGGAGATCATTAGAGAACAAATTACGTCCTCTTAACCAGTATCTTCGGAAGCCATATTTCAAGATTTAAAGTATGTCCAGATTCTCAGCCTATTCAAATAAGGGTATTTAACTTTTTCTCCGGGTCTGTCTGATTTTCCGAAACATCGAAACTATCTCAGATTTTGTATTGTTGTATTGGGTGAAGATATCTTAATTCAAAGTCCAATGTTTTGGCCCAACGAGTATCCCCCAAATAGTATAAGTCGTAATGTCTCATCTAAGAAGCGAAAATGTTAGTAAACCATGTGTTTTTGACCAGTTGGTTCCATTGTAAGAGAAAAGGATAAAATGTCTTGTTCGACCAGGTTTTGTCACCAAAAAAAAATCTGAATCGACTCCATTAAAATGAAGTTATTGTGCTGACCCGAAAACTGATTTTATTTGGAGATTTGAAATAACAAAATTTTAGAAATGCTTGCTTAAAAAACAACTACGGAGTATCTCCATCTTGCAATAGCTCTGTCCTGAGCTAATTTTGGCTTTTAATTTGGACCTGGTTTACGGTCTTCCAAATGTTTAGATTTCATCTGCATTAAAGAGACATAGGTTGTTGAAAGGGCCATATGCAAAAACAAAATTTTCAGTAACTTCGGTATTTTGTAATTTACAAAAAAAAAGTTACGTGTCTCCAACTTCAGATCGAATAAAACTTACATTTGCAATATTTGATTTAATGAAAGGTCAAATTCATCCATGTCTGTTTCTCAGAATGTTAATTGCATCATGTCAAGGAATGATACCCAAACAGTAGACATTTAGTGCACCCTTCATAATGTATTAAAATGAGTCTATTTTCATGTTGCAGGTACGTCAACTCTAATTACATCTGACATGGTAACCATCTAGAGCACACACTATGAAAGACCAATATGTAAAACAATCGCAATCACTTGTAACATTCACAACAAATGCGTCCAAACCGTGACGAGGAGGTTACCTCCAGGCAATTCAAGAGATTAGAACGAATTAATTTTATCGATTCCCCAAAAATTCGATAAGTACAGTACACCTCCATAAAAGAAATACCGAACCAAAAGAAAAAAAAAACCAACTGTGAACAAGAATAATACAAAAATCTAATTTGTAGGTCAAACAGCATAAAATAGGAGATTCACATATGTAATCACAACAGGTGCGTCCAAAACGAGATGACAAGGCTATTTAGGGAACCAGGTAATTCAACTCATTAGAACAAAATAGCGGTTCTACTATAGCAGTGACGAATTCAAACTTACCAGTAACATGCGCTTGTTTGAGTAGCCTTTTTGTGAAAACTGAGTACTATCAATACCGACACACATGCCCTTGAATAGCATTTAAGTTTGGAAATGTAAAAGTTACACAGCCTAGTTTGTAGTCTATTTTGTTAATTTCCAGATGGAGGTCAAGGAATAAGGCCAATGTAGAAGTGTATGGATATGGAAGGTCGGACCAAAAGAAAAAAATAGAGAAAAGATAGTTTAGAGCGAAAACAAGCAGAACAACATAATCTTTAGGTCAAACTGAATTATACAAGAGGCTCATATGAGCCCATTTCGCTCACTTGGCTTAAATAACAAATCTTATTTGATGTTGCAAAATAGTATCTGTATTACACACCTCATCTAACTGCATCCAATGTCTGCACGATGGTGATCCGAGAAAAATACTTCACCTTTGATTCAAATGTAGAATATCTTGTATCAGTTTTTGGCTGAACTAATAATGGAAACATTTCTATAATTATTTCTAGATTTACAACAAATCAAAGACAATTCTAAAAACTAATTAATATATGAGATGTGAGCAAAGCTCATTGTTGGAGGCCTTAAGTGTTGTTCCATTGCTTTTTACCATGAATATGACTCTGTCTCATGTGTCTCACATATACTCTTTATCTTTTCTTTATATCTCACATATACTCTTTATCTTTTCTTTATATCTCACATATACTCTTTATATATCTTTATATCTCACATATACTCTTTATCTTTTCTTTGTATTTAAAGACTGGATTTTGTCTCTAGTGCAGTGTGGTGTCCGTGAAATGATTCGTACTAAAGACATAATTATCTTGTATGGTTTGGTTACCCATAAAACGGTTTAACCCCACCGCTGGCTTTTGCTAGTGCCGGTACCAAGTCCGGCTTTCCCGGGTTCCTATCGTTATTTACGTTTGTCTGTTTTTATTGTGGGTTTTTTCTTGTGCAGTTCCTATTTACTTTGACCACCTCTGTATAGTGGCTACATCTCACTATTTCATTATTCCAATAGACTTGATGAGTGATTTGTAGTTGTTTCTATGCTGTGCTTTTCTTCTGTGACCCTATTTGGAACCTTACAATATCTAATTTTTTGTAAATTCTGTTGAAAACTAAGGAGTATCTCCCTCATACAAAACTCTATCCTTAGCTGATTTTGGCTTTACATTTAGATCATATTGGTAATTTGTACACTATCAGTTTTTAAACATCTTTGAGTTTATAGTCTTCTAAACGTTTAGATTTTATCTGCACTGAAGAGACATCAGTTGTAGAAATACGCATATGCAAAATTTAAATTCACAGTAACTTCGGTATGTAGTCATCTGTTACCACTGGGTCGATGCAACTGCTAGTGGACTTGATTGACAATCTAAATTGCAACTGTGGATGCCCTTTTGAAGATTCAATTCATTATTTCTCAGAATGTGCACTGTTTGCAAATATAAGAAACCTATATTTAACTTTAGACATTTGGTTCAGATACACTCAATAATGTAATTTATTCCGCATACAGGAATAAATTCGTTTATTTTAGGGAGCGACCTCCTTTATATGCTTATGAGTATATACATTCAAGTGGAGTTATCCCTCTTTGTGCATGTCGGAATGATTTAACGTCTAGAACATTCTAAGTCACGTGACTAACGTCAACGTCACAAATTATTGTGACGCCAACTTCCTTTTCTCAAAAACCAAATTCGAAGACTACAGGGTTTTCCACAGTGGAGTATATCTTATATTACAACCAATTTATTTTTATCAATTTCATGAGAATTTATTCAAAAAAAAAAAAAAACCCAAAAACTGACATTTTTATATAATTTTCAATCAAAGAAAGTTCTACAGGTCTTATCTATTCAACTGGATGCATATTTCCAACTGGACCACGTGGCAGCTAAAATTTCATGCTCGATCGACCACACTGTGCAAAACTGTTTTACGTATTTCTTAATTTTTTGCAATTTTCGCAAAATTTATACACACCAAAAGTCCAATAGCCGATGATTCATAAAATATAGCAAAAATGCCAAAGAATTAATCGTTCAACGAATACTTATTGATTATAGATTGTTTACCAAGGGCACGACAGTAGTTTCACCGTACTTAAAGGTCTGTTTCGTATAGATTTAGTACACAATATATTTAAAAGTAAGACTCGAGTCTATAGAAAATTTAATTTTTTTTTCTGCATAGGAAATTAATGTGGATTTTTTCTTAGTTTTTCTTGTAGTTCTGAAGAAGTATGGGTAGGACTCCGAGGGTGTCAAATAGCCCTACGCAATGGCAAACCGGAACCAGAGAAGGAAGACCCCACCAACTACCAGGGCAGGGCGGCGTCAATCTCGGACTTCCCAGGCCCGAGAGATACAGAACGAAGGCGAAGCAGTTCAAACTCAATACGGATATAACATCCCATGGTCAGCAGACGAGTGGCATGGACCATACGGCGTTAGCAAGTTCAGTTGCCCAACATCTTGTTCCAGAGTTACGAGATCATATAGCACAGAGTATTTCTGCTCTTGGGAAGTCCCAACCTAATACAGCAACACCTGACAGTGACACAGGTATTAATCAGTCATTACAGTCGATTGGGCATTCAAATGTTTCACATACTGCACTTGCAACCTAAAAACTCTAAAACAAAATACTCGACATAAGTACTTGGCTTGATGCTTTCTTAACATATTCAAGCATTTATTTATCAGCACACCCAAACAATGTACAGGGTCTTCTTAAATACATGTTTAACATCAAATTAGCAGCAAACAGATCAAAGGGGTTCGGATGGAAAAGTTACGACCAGCAGTTCAGAATGAAAAAATCCGACAACCCCTTAATGTCATGGGGTGCAATAGACATGGAATTATGGGTTCTGTGTATGTTTCAGCAGCCCCAAAATAATTTTGTGGAGACACAGTCAAAGTTTCAGTCAGGATTTGGTAAATGTTTTGATTTTAATAATAAGGGTAAATGTTTACGTTATAATTGTAAATATTTACACAGATGTATAAAATGCAGTGGCCATCATTCGGCTCTTGCATGTATGATGTCAAGGGCATCACAGACACAGTCGAATTTCACACCAAATAGAAACAACCAAATTTACAACGATCATCAGCGAAATTCTTTTCAACTCGCTGGTCAAATGAATAATTTTCGTGCCCCAAATCGACAAAGTAGACTTAATGCAGCTAGGCAGAACACCCGTTAGAGTTGATAATATGTCCCAATTACTGCAGTTTTATCCTAAAAAGGGGGATGCACAATTTTTGTTAAACGGTTTTCTAAGGGGTTTTAAAATTAATTATGACGGTCCGCGTGTTACGAACGATTGCAACAATTCAATATCGGCAAAAGATCACGAGATCGAATTAGAAGACAAAATTTTCAAAGAAGTAGGCGCGGGTCGTATAGCAGGACCATTCAATTCGAAGCCTTTTGTGAACCTGAGAGTATCTCCTATAGGGGTTGTCCCTAAATAGGACGGTGGTTGGCGTATGATTCAACATTTGTCATATCCACAAGGCGCCAGTGTTAATCATTTTATTGACCCTGAATTTTCTTCTGTTCAATACACCTCTTTCGACAAAATTTTAAATACAATAAGTGAAATTGGTAAAGGTGCTTTGCTAGCTCGCATGGATATCAAATCTGCATTTCGGCTGTTAATTCTTAACCCTGAAGATTTCGTTTTGTTTGGTTTCAGATTCAAGAGGCAATACTTCTTCGATAAATGTCTCCCGTTTGGGTGTTCGGTATCCTGTGCTCTTTTTGTAAAGCTTTCTTCGTTTATTGAGTGGGCAATTAAATTTATCAGCAAGAAAAATTCTGTTGAGCACTATTTAGACGATTTTTTATTCGTAGGACGGCCTGGTACAACTGTTTGTAATGATTTAATGGTCACTTTCCGTTCATTAAGTGTCTATTTGGGGGTTCCATTGGCCGAGGAAAAAACGGCTGGTCCTGCGTGTGTCATGACATTTTTGGGCTTGGAAATCGATACCATGGAAATGGTTATAAGAATCCCCCGCGAACAGCTTGAGAATTTAAGGCAAACGTTACATTCGTTTCTAAACAAAAAGAAAGTCACTCTTAGAGAACTGCAAAGTTTAGTTGAGTTGTTGAATTTTTGCGCACGTGCTATCCCATCAGTTCGGGCTTTCAACAGACGTTTTTATGACGCAATGTGCGGGATTACAAAACCGGGCCATTTTATTAGAGTGTCTGTTGAAATGAAGGAGGATATTTTGATGTGGTTGTCGTTTATTGACGGATTCAATGGTTCTTGTTCTTTTGGAAAAAGTTTATGGTTATCAAATAGTGAGCTAGAACTTTACACTGATAGTGCAGGCAATCCAGAACTCGGGTGCGGTATATATTTTTCCGGTAGATGGGCATTTTTTCAGTGGCCGAGAAATTGGGGTAGCACAGAAATCATGGGGGACATTACATTTTTAGAACTAGTTACAATTGTTCTATCTATATATCTCTTCAAAGAACCCCTAAGCTCAAAACAAATTATATTTTACACTGACAATGAAGCATTAGTATCAATATTAAACAAGAAAACACCTAAATCTAAACGGGTGATGTAGTTGATTCGGCCCTTCGTCTTGTTTACAATGATGTACAATATGCATTTTAAAAGTATTCATATAGAGGACCGTTTTAACTGCATTGCCGATTATATTTCGAGAAAGGAATTCTGGAAGTTAAAAGAACTGGACCCACATATAGAGGAAGTACCAGCAGCAATCCCACAAGATTTTCTGGATTTGATCTCGGGGCTGAAACTGGTAGATTGATAGATGCCTCCGTAGCACAAAATACGTTTAACTCTTACAAGTCAGGTTTACAGTGTTTTCACAGTTTCCGTATACAATATGGGCTGCCAAATGTGTGGCCACCTACATTTGTTCATTGCCTTTTTGTCCTTAAATAAGAAGTCGTCCAAAAACCGCTTGTAGCTACGTCGCAGCGATCAATTTAACCAAAGTGTCGACTTTTCACAAAATTTTATAGTTAAAAAAATGTAAGGCATTAGGCGTACCAAATGTGCAAAGGACACGAGACTGCCGATAACTTTTGAAATTTTAGATAAAATATTAGCTAGACTTTCATGTGCGTGCTCTAGCATGTATGAAGCGTCTTTGTTTTCGGTCGCCTTTTCGTTGGCTTATTTTGGTTTCTTAAGAGTTGGGGAAATAACCTTATCGTCACTTGACCAGGAACACAAAATTATAGGAATAAAGGACATAAACGTAAGCTCATTGAATAAGCAAAGAATTGCCTACGTTCGTATCCCCTTTTCAAAAACGGACCAAACGGGGAAATGATTTACAATATCTATATATGGTAACGATACACACACATGCCCAGTGTTGCTTCTTCAAAAATACTTAGTGCAAAGGCCAAATATGTCAACCCCCTTTTTTGTCATGCTAATGGCAAACCAGTTACCAGATATCAGTTTTCAGCCGCATTGCATAAGGCACTGATTTTAGCCGGAATTCATACAGGCAACTTTAAATCGCACTCGTTCCGAATAGGGGCAGCATCTGATGCATCCTCCAATGGCGTAAGTGATCAGGAAATAATGGAACGTGGACGCTGGAAATCACAGGCATTTAAAAGTTATAGCAAAATAACGACATACATGAGTATGTGAGCTGTTAAAAGGGATGAATTTATAATCTAAAATATGACCTAAAGCACAAAAAAACATGGCAAAATAAAAGAATAGAAACAATAAAAAGGTCGACCGATATATTTCGACAAATCTGTCGTCTACGAGTAGGTCGTAATGAATGTAGTAGTAGTTAAAAAATAATATGTTGTTACAGGTAAAATATCTTTGACTGAGGTAAGATAGAATTAGCCAATCCGTATGGTGTAATGATAAGTTAACGATTGATAATAAGATATTTTATCTTTGAAAAATGGTGTAAAATAGAAAAAAAAAGATAACAGGAAACACCTGAAATGGCCGAAAAACATACCCACATGCCACAAAGTAAATAGGAACTGCACAAGAAAAAAACCCACAATAAAAATGCAAAAGACAAACGTAAACAACTATAGGAACTCGGGACAGTCGGACTTGGTACTTGGTAAGGCGGGAATATTTTTCAATTAAGATCTGATTGATGAGAATAAACAAATTTGACCCGAGAAAGATGAAATGATATTTTTAATATACGATGTAATTTTCTAACTTTTAATAATGTTTTACTGAAACACGATGAAAGACAATGTACTTTCTCTTAATAATCCAAAATTCAAGGAATATTTACACCAAATCTATCCCAATGAACTTGAAATTAAAGGGACTACTAATAAATCTACTACAGCTTCGTAATTAGATCTTTTAATACACATTGACGAAGATGGACGCTTGAAATCTAAGCTTTATGACAAACGTGATGATTTTAACTTCCCAATTGTGAACTTCCCTTTTCTGAGCAGCAATATACCTACTTCTCCAGCCTATGGAGTGTACATTTCACAGCTGTAGAGCATGTAGTTTATACAGTGATTTTTTTAATAGAGCAAAAACACTGTCCCATAGCTGCTTAGTCAGGGATTTGTTTGGCCTTTGTTACTTTTGAAACATCGCTTCAGAAATTCTATGGCCGTGACCATGACATCATTGACAGATATGACGTGTCTGTGCCCCAAATGAAAACTGACATAGATTTCTCGTCTTCACGGATTTGACATACCGAATTTGACTCAATCCTGGATTGACTCACTGATAGTGTGACTTGTGCCGCTAGCGGAGCAGGACATGCTTACTCTTCCGGAGCATCTGATGTCGCTCCCGGTTTTCATGGAAGTTCATACCATGAGTGCCTTAGTTCTTATCTTTTTATTTCCATGCATTGTAGCTGTCTCACGTCCTAGTTTTGTCTTTGACTAACAATGTTTCTGTTATTATATATATTATTATATATATGAACAGGTATAAATTTATATCTTTCAGAACAGAAATAAGTACAGTTTAACAAATAGTGAAACTCATCACCTATTTCTTCCTTTTTACATAAGTCACAAATTCGTTCAGATCTATCTATACTAAAAAATCTACCAGCCTCAATTGGCAATGTATGACTAGCACATCTAAACTTGATAAGACTATATAATAAATCTGGTCGAAGAACAGAGAGATATTTCTCAAACCCAAATTCAGATTTATAAATTCTATAATTAATACACTTAGGTGAATTAAACATTTACGTTTTCCACTCTTCAACAAATTTATTATGAAAAAACTGTTTTACAATTTTTGACAGATTAATATTAGCTAATACAGTTTGGTCATTCCAACATTGATAATAAACACATTCAAGCAAATTATTTCTTATACATGACAACCATTTATCAAGCCTATATAATATATCATACAAAGTGCTAGAAATTTTCTCTTTTTTTACCGTTTAATATTCGTTGCCAAAAACCAACCATTCTGGCTTTTATACATACTGACATAGGAATTCTACCAAGTTCTCCATAAACAATACAATTTGGAGTACATTTTTTAACTTTCAATATATACTTATAAAATTCTAAATGTAAAGACTCAGTAATTTCATTATTTTCATAACCCCAAACTTCTGCACCATATAATAAAATAGGTGCTACCATTGTGTCAAAAAGTTGTAATAAAATATCGATTGGCAGACAAAGTTTTCTTGCTTTACACAATACATAGAACATTGCTTTCCTAGCTTGTTGAACAAGTCTAGATTTATTTTGGTAAAAAGAACCCTTTCTAGAGAAAATAGTACCTAAATATTGAAAATCTTCAACTACAGCTATTTGTTCATTATTATAAAAAAACTGAGTATTCTCACATTGCCTATTTTTAGAGAATATAACAATATTGGTCTTAGCAAAATTTATTTGAGTTTCCATGTTTCACAATATAAATACATAGCATTTAATGCAGACTGCAGTTCAGCAGCAGACTCAGCAAAAACAACTGTGTCGTCAGCATATAACAACAGATACAATTTGAAATAAACTTCAATATCATCATTATCAAACAATAAATGAAAAATGTTACATACATCAGCAAGACCGTTATATGAATGTGACAGAAATTCTGTAAGATCATTAAGAAAAATAGAAAACAACAGAGGAGAAATATTTCCTCCCTGTCTTACTCCCACATTAGAAGCAAAATATTCTGAAAAATTAGTACCATTTCTTACACATGACTTTGCATTTTCATACAAATTCTGTATTACTTTAAGAATTTTTCCATCAATACCATTTCGTAACAATTTTTGCCATAGTAACACTCTATTTACAGAGTCAAATGCTTTACGATAGTCTATAAAAGCACAATACAATTTTCTTCTTCTAAATAAGTATAAATCAATGAGACATTTCAAATTAAAAATGTGATTTTAATTATCTGTATTTGCAGGATCTCCCTTATTTTTGTATATAGGACAAATATAACCTTTGGACCAGCTTTCTGGTACAATACCACTTTCAAATACAATTATACGAACATATACAGGAAGAAGTTTATCAGCAGCATGTTTCAAAAATTCATTAAGTATCATATCTTTACTACAAGCTTTATCCTTTTTCAATGATTTTATTGCACCAATTACCTCTTTATCACTAATAGGCTCATTTATAACAGTATTATATTCAGTAATATTTTCAGGTAGAACTATATCAACATAATTTACAACATTATTAAAATTTTTATAATGTTCAAAAAATACATTCATAGCAACTTTTTGTTCTGTAGTTTTAACTTTTTTCACAACCTCTATTCAATAAAGACCAATATGACTTAGGATCAGAGGTACGCAGACCTCTAAGTTTAGTAATAAATGCTTTCTGGTACTCACTAAATTGTTTTTAAGTACTTTGCCGTTTTTACCATGTCTTTGGACTTCGATTTTTGTGGTCATTACTTCCCTTGTTCCTTCGGTATTCTACTGCCGTTGTTACACACAATACCGAAACAGTGGAGAGACCTCATTCCATTGACAACAAAGAAAGACGAAATAGTTTCAGATAATTTTCTTTTGGTAAAGAGAAATAGTACACGTAGCCAACGTTTTTTTTTTAAATTTTACTCAGAATCAGCTTTAAAACGGCACACAAAATCGAATGAAGATAGATAATTGGTCAACTATTTATCAACAACCCTTTAAATCTGAAGTTAAAAATAAATTCGATATCTTTCAAAATAAAATTTTACATGGAATACTTGGCACCAATTCATTATTGCATAAATGTATATCTAAAGACACATTTTTGTAGCTTAAGTAATGAAATAAGAGACTACCTTTCATATGTTTTGGGAATGCAGCATTATCAAAAGTTTTTGGTTTGAGATCAACAATTTTTTTATATGAACTTGTGTCATGTTCTACTACCACTATCAGCAGAGAATGTCATTGGCTCTTCTCTATGTACCAAATCAGAAGTTTGTATTTTTATCATTCTAAAATACAGAAGTTTGTATTTTTATCATTCTAAAATACATGTAAAATGACTATTCCCAACCTTTGGTATTTGGTTGTAAATATGCTTCAAAATGCTTACAATACTGAAAAAAATGTCTTGTGTTTTCTTCTATTCACCTGCAGTTAATGAAGAAATTGGACTGTATTACACAAGTACCTATTTGTGTAAGAAGGGAGATAACTTTAAAATAGTATACCTTTTTATATTTAAGAGCTTCGTGTGCATTGGAGTAGGGGAGAGCATCATTATATTATATTACCTGGTTGTTTTTTTATTGTATTTGTTCTCCTCAAATCACAATTTTTTTAAAGTAATCAATACAGAAATTTACGGTCGATATCACGATCTTTTAGACCGCTATTGGATATCTGTTTCCCAGATGTGGATCTTTTTCTTTGCCACTAAAGTTTGTTTTTCCTCTATCCGATTTGACTTTACTACCGGAGTTGATATGTTCAACACGGCGGGTGTCACATAAGGAGGTGGTTATTTCTCTACCGGTGTACCTGATCTCATATATGTTTTTTTATTTGGCCTCTGTTGTGCAATTTTGTATATGTATGTATCTTCATTTTCGCATTTAATATCGGGCTCATGTTATGTCTTTGTCTCTTTGTTTTTTCCGTTGTTGCCATTGTCCTTGAATTGTTCGTTTTAGACTGACGGTCCGGTTCTCACTTACTTTTTCTTTTTATTTCCCTATATATTTGTATTCCGTGTCAGGACTTGAGGTCAATAAGACAGAAATCACAGACAAACAAATAAAAAAATCATTACCCTCGAATAATATGAAAGATTTTTTAAATATATATTGGTAATGATATGTTGTGTGCTAATTAATGTTGATAATCCGTGCTCTTTGAATCTCAAGTTTTTCATCCTCACTTTGTATTATACACAAAACTGTGAAATTTAATACCAACAAATAAATGTCAACGGATTTTGTTAAAAAGAAATAAAAATAAAGAATGTAACAAAATATACAATGAGCCATATTGGCCGAAACAACAATATTATCCTCTACTATAACAACTGTATCCTTTAAAGGAGTATAAGTTTAAGAAAATTTGCGATTAGAATGAAAACTCCTGTGGTATATTTTGGAAAGCTTTGCCTATAGAACAGCGAAAGCCAAAAAAATGACATTTGCTGTTTATATGTTTTGAAATATAGGAAAATTTAATTGGAAGTTGTTCAATTGTGTACATTTATAGTTTTTGTATGAGCTAGGGTAATAGCAAAAGTATCGAAATTTTAGAGTGACATATTTCCAAAAAGAAAAGAATAAAAAAAAAAAAAAAAAAAAAGATACACGTGCAAAAATATTAAACCCTTTTTGAAAAGATGTAACCAAAAGATATCAAATGTTACTGACAACTGAGGCTCAAACTCCCTTAAAGCTGCCCTTAATAAAAATTCAATCCCTAGGTCCGTAAGAATGGAAGTAGAACATCCAAATCCAGAAATTGTAAACAATACCAGATGGCGGTTATTGACACACAGCTCAAAGCAAGGGGGTTTTCGAAATAAACTATTAAATTATTGTCATTGTCGTAGAGGGCAGTTATATGAATAGACCACAAAGGGAGTCATATAGATCTGTCCCGTTTTCCTATACACTGTTGGAAAACGGGACAGATAAAGAGGAGTTTTTGGTACCCCTAAACCGGTTTAACCCTACCGCTGGCATTTGCTAGTGCCGGTGCTAAGTCCGGCTGTCACGAGTTCCTTTCGTTGTTTACGTTTGTCTTATTTGTATCTTTCATGTGTTTTCCCTGGTAAATTGCAGCAATTTCAAGCCATTGTAGATTATTTCTGTTATCCCACTTTTTTCATCAGTCAGACAATCAAATCGTTGGTGAAATTAGTGAATGATAGAAAAATACAAATACAAAGACAATGTTGTCATCAGTGTTACTTAGCATTGGTAATACATATACCCATTGGACAACAACCTTACCTTATAAAATTATTAAAAGAGGTTTAAACTCCAGACTATAAACAGGAAAACAAATAAAATGGAAGTATATGTCAAGGAGATAACATCCCATCTCCAGGTTCAAACGAACTTAAACATAGCATCTAGGGGGAACCGTACGATCTTAATCACAATAAGGAGCCTCACACCATATAACAAGATCTAAATGGCCATATAAGTAAAACAGTGAATAAATCAATGGCAACAAACCACATCCAATAACCCGAATATCAAGACAGTAACAATTAAGATCAAGACAAGATCAAACCAATGACCAACAAAGAACCTTCTAGTGCATTGTTTAATGGAAAGAAAGCATAGATAATTTTATATACAGTGCAGATTTGAGAAGATCACCATTTACTTAGAAAAGCTGTATGTTAACTTTTGAATAAATAAGTTAGAAGAGTTCACAATGGACAAATATTGTGTATGTTTTTATCAGTCATTCTTTTTAAACACATGAGCATTGGCGAAACACTGGAGTGTCATTCTCAATATCGTTATGTGTCGAAAAGGACTGTCATCTGTTATGTCAACGCTGTTCAGTACTTCTCAACGCTACCTGTGTTTTAAATGTCTAGTGTCGAGAAGAAGTACTGTGAAGAGGCAGATCAACACTGTTTAGTCCTTTCCAACGCTACCTGTGTTGTAAATGACTGTCTAGTGTTGCAAAGGACTGTCTAGTGGTGGATCAACGCTGTTCAGTCTTTCTCAACACCGCCTGTGTTATAAATGACTGTCTAGTGTTGACAAGGACTGTCAAGTGGCGGCTCAACGCTGTCCAGTCCTTTTTAACGCAGCATGTGTTATAAATGACTGTCTAGTGTTGACAAGGACTGTCAAGTGGCGGCTCAACGATGTTCAGTCCTTCTCTAAACGCTGTTCAGTCCTTCTCTCAACGCCACCCGTGTTTTAAATGACTGCTAGTGTTGACAAGGACTGTCAAGTGGCGGATCAACGCTGTTCAGTCCTTCTCAACGCTACCTGTGTTGTATATATGTCATATAAATGCCTGTCTAGTGTTGAGGAGAACTTTCAAGTGGCGGATCAACGCTGTTCATTCCTCCTCAACGTTAACTCTATTGTTAATGACTTTCTAGTGTTGAAAAGGACTGTCTAGTGGTGGATCAACGCTGTTCAGTGTTTATTGCTTACTATTGTGAGAACGACTGTGCAATGCTCAATGTTGATTCAAGCTGATTAATCTTTTTCAATGTAAATATTGCTTCAGTAATTTTAAGATAAATGCATTTATCTTAAAATTGCTGAAGCAATATTTACATATCACAGCTGTTTTCATGTTGATAAAATGCATACTTTTGAATGTGGGGTTAACATATTTTATGTATCTTGGTCATAAAGACTCTCATTTCATTTATGCTTATACTATGTACTGTAAAAATGTATACATCTATATACGTGGTTTCTTCCGGGGTTAAAAAATTGGTTCATTTTATGCCTGATCTTTTTGTGGATATGATAAATTTCCACAAAACAAGAAGAACACTATGTTTATTTGAAAATTTAAAAATTGACAACGTGGTCAACTTAAAATTTGGTATTCAAAACAAATGAGAGATGTGGATTAATATACAATGTCATATAAACAAAAGTATGCATAAAGAATTTATGTTATCATCGCTTAGAGAGGTCAGGAAAGATAGTACATTAAACTACAAGTAGAAATCTTCAATTCGAGAGATATTCGGTGGAATTAAAGAAATATATCATGTTGTTGATTAATATTTGCCGAAAAATACCAACTTGAAGCATGTACAAATTTTACATGCCTTACGACTCGGGAAATATTTTTAGCATCCCAGTCAATATTTCGTGGCAAATGCCACTCAACAACATGGTATATTTTTTTCAAAATATATGAAAGCTTGATATTGTAAACATTAACACTTGAATTATGAAAATTATGGGAATAAATAACTTTTAATTTATCTAGTTTTCTGTCGTATTTTTGTAGACCTGGAAAAAACAACTACCTTAACTAGCTCTTTAAATGCATGGAAGTGTGATACCGCATACATTAAAAACATTTCGAAACATTGTATATGAGAATTTTGCAAGAAACACATTGTAAATTGGAATTTTAATTACCTTCCTAGAACAAATCTTTCTATTCAGGATATATTTTGAAAGTGAACAAATGAATTTAAATTAGCTTTTAGATTTATTTGTGGCTTTAATTTTCAGATTTCGAGAGTTTCGAAACCATTTGAATTATTTTAACTTTCTCACTTATTTACATCTATTTTGGACTTACATCTCGAATTTGACGAAAATGGTCATCTCAGTACTAAAATTTACGACAAAAGGGACGATTTTAATTTCAAAATTATTAATTTCCCCAACTTGGAGAGTTAATATTCCAGCTTCTCCTGCTTACGGAGTGTATGTTTCACAGTTGATTCGTTACGCAAGAGCAAGCACAAATTATACAGACTTTCTCATTAGATATAGTTATCTCCGTGACCGCCTTATCAATCAAGGCTTCAAAAAATTCCTTCTCATACGATCATTAAAAAAGTTCTGTAATAGATATCAGTCCCTCATGGAAAAATTTGAAGTTTCGGTCCGAACTCTGATTCAAGATTCTTTTTTTACTTAGTAATGGGTGACCATTTCTTTCAACTATCTACGACCTTTCAATAGCAATTGCTGTTGAGTTGCTACCTTACAATACCCCAATGGTTTGGCTTGCGATAAAACTAGTTTAACCCACAATTTCTTTTGAAATGCCTGTACCAAGTCGGGATCATTGCGGTCGATAATTTTTCCGGTGGTTTCTACCCGATGTCTTTTTTTCTCATGGAACTCGGCTCTTGACAACTCTGTCCGGTAATTTTGTTATTACCCCTTTATGCACTTAAATGCACTTTTAGAAAACAAAGGTGATGTAGAAAAGATAAGAGGAAATACTTACAATTTGCCGAAAATTACAATCACATGCCACAATCTACTAGGTAGGCATATTTACAAAAAATGGCATTATACAGAACGTTACTATGCGTTATAACTTACTTGTACCATGACTTTATGGTAAATGTAAAATTGAAGTCTGCAATAGTTCAGATGGGGGACTTTCAGGAATTTCGTCCTGAATTATGACAAAGCAGAATGAATGCAGGATATCTGATTACATTTTACGACATGAGATAAAACACTTCCTGAATTTGACCATTACAATTTGAATGACATATATCCTGTTTCTACCCGTGAAGATAAAAGAACACTTGTCTTTTTATCTTTGGTAGTTAAAAACTATCACCTCTTATATAAACATATTGAACATACTCATAATACAACCCCATCTACACTATTGACATATATTTAAACTGGGTCCAGATGAAATACATGTCCCTTTACATGGGAAACTACTGAAGTACGGGGGCCCAATAACGTGTTCACCATCCAAAACGAATTCACCTGCATTACCGAGAATGTAATCTATGCGATTCAGTGCATTAGCTGTGGTAAACTATATGTTTTTTTAATGAATAACTTCATATTTACAAAAACATAGATAAACAATACAATGACATAATACATGTACAAACAAGACAATCACAAATACAAGAAATAGGATATGATAAGAAAGACATATTTTTAAACACCATACAGTAGGAATTATATTAATTAATAAATTCAATATGGACAGGCAGTTAAAGTTAAATATTCTAAACGTAATTTACCATTTTTATGGATCTAGAATTTGGCTCCAGGGGTTCCAGTACTTAACATATTCATCAGGATTAAAGTGCCCGAAAGAAACGTATTTCTCTAAAGTTAAGTTTTCTTTTAAAAAATTTTTCAGGGCATTTAAATTTACCCTTCCATCACTTAACTTTACTTTATGAATATAGAATTTTGTAAGTAGAAGTATCTTATTTTTGACAAAATTCAAACCATTCCCAGATAATGTACCAAACAAAACTATCAGAATTTAAGTATAAACTTAAATTCGTTTATCGCGTCGGGCATTTACGGGATCGTATACTTTGTTTTATATAACAACCTTTTGTAACCAGTTACTTCCTTTTCCAAATTACACGATTCCAGAGTTGACAGCGTTAAAATTTTAAAGAGAAAATCCAAGGCCATCAATACAGAAAAGTGCTAAGTATTAATCAATAAGGGTCGGTAAAGTAATAATAAACATGAAGCAAAATATTGTATGCAATTCAATTGGGTTTTTGACGAATTATTCGGAATTATTAGAACTTTATTGCAGGCTGTGATCGCCACGCCGTTGAATCGCGATCCTGAGACATCAGTCATTTAATGAATAATGGAAAAATATAGTGTACTTATACATTGATATATTTATACATATATATGTGTGCCTGTGTCTGTTTGCATAAGCGTTTAAAGTTGAAAGGTCCATGGTGAAAGTATGGACCCCGGCAAGCTTTTGCCATTCCCCTCGATCACAGGTTTTAAAGAATAATTACTAGTATCACGGATCACTGATGTAATGCACTATTAAATTAACGTAAAGGGCACACCTTAATAAAAAAAAAAAAAAAAAAAAAAAAAAAAAAAAAAAAAAAAAAAAAAACCAAAACGACTAACATAACCCGAATCTTCGACTTAAACTCGTACCCGCTTCTATACTAGTTTTTCAATAAATCTAAAATCAATCCATCAATCCAATTTTAATAATTATTATGCTCAGTTTCAGGTACGAAATGTTGAGAAGATCAACAAGAAACAGGAAAGCTCCCTCATATAGTCCAGTGCCTGTGGTAGCTGCTGCAGCCAGACGTACCGTTACTCCTGCTGTAATATCGTCAGTTTCAACGATGCCGAGCCAAAATCCTGAAAGGAGCACGTCAGTGGGAATGACTTCGCCATACTATGGTCATCATGTGTCTGTAACATGTCCGTCATCTGGTGCATCTAGTTCATTTGCGTCCGTCGGAGTGTCAGGTCACAGTCTCGTGAATTTGCCACAACAGCCACCCATTGTACCAAGTGCAGTGTCAGACCATAATACTATGCAGCCACTTCAGAATCCATCAGACACGACTACCCAAGGCCCAGATAGCACAGGTAATAGCAATATTATGTCTGTACAAATAACTCCTATCCTTGACCAAATTCACACACCACACCAAATTGTTGGAATAACAGTAAATGTGCCCCTCAATATAAAAGAAAAAATTAAAAAAGGGGAATATGTCGATTTGGCATCCTTACTTACAAACAATCAGCATAATGATATGAGACAAAAGTTAATATTTCAGCAAGGGGAGCTAATCTTACAACCAGACCAAAACTACAGAAAAATTTTCTCAGTTGAAACCTGGACAAGTGCATTTATTATATACATAAGTATATATTGTTCAGCACATCCTGAAAAATTTCAGGATCTTTTGAAATATATGAGTATGGACAGATTAGGGGCATCAAGATGTGCAAATCTAAGTTGGAAAATGTATGATGAGCAATTTCGCTTGCGAAAAGCACAAGATCCCACAAGTTCTTGGTCCACTGTTGACTACGAATTATGGTTAATATACATGAACAACACAAAAACTGTACCCAGTACTGGTATTCATCCCTCCTTTTCAGATACAAATAATAGCACTAGCACCCTAAAATGCTACAATTTCAATTATGAAGGAACCTGTTTCAGGCAGCACTGTTTTTATAGTCATTCTTGTATACGTTGCAATGGGGGACATTCGATGTTCGTCTGTCCCACCAAGACGGGACAGCCAAAATTTCAAAATTTGGGTTCGATGGCAAGACCTGATTACAAAGGGTCTGGAAACTTCAGGCTGCCAAGGTATCCACAATTGACTCAAAATTTTTCATTTAGGCAACCTGGACAACATTCGAGACAAAGATCTCAGTATGCACCTTTGGGACAAGGGCCACACGCCTATAAACAACAATAATTTGCAGAAACTTTTGGTGAGTTATCCTGACCAGGAAGTTGCCACTCAATTATATGAAGGATTTACACATGGTTTTAGACTCAATTATGTGGGTCCACGAATGCACAC